>OZ010575.1:93185991-93340991 GCA_963932145.1 Acanthosepion lycidas
TATATATAATAATAATATATAATATAAATATATAATATAAATTCGCACTCATTTAGATTTTATTATAATTCTAATTATTTTTTAAGCCAAATATTGCTGAGGAGTTGTTAAGTTAAAAGCAATGTCATGGGAAAAAGACTCCTTTCAAGATTGTTTTTTTTTGGTGGGGGCACGAAAATCCATATTTGCCATTAATTCATTGTCTTTATAATTCTTCTCAAATTACTGGAAAATGTATAAATAAGAGCAGATGAAAATTCGAAAAATAATGTGAAATTTAATTCAATTTTAAATTTTGAGTAGATTTTTGAAACTGAAAAATACTACTCATAATACTATAGAAGAGGAACTTGCATGAGTGCAGTCAAGCATGACAAGTAGCAACAGTACTCATCAGTAGTCAGGTTAGGTTTAAAGCTCCAATCTCTCCACTCAGAATTGTCCCACATAACAAGAGCATAGCAGATTAAAATGTTGGCTTGTGAATTTGGTGACAGTAATTGCAGATTCAATCCCTGGACCAGACTTAGTGGAAATGGGGGATAGCAATAAATGATCACTTAGTTC
The DNA here is from genome assembly GCA_963932145.1 of Acanthosepion lycidas. NCBI lineage: Eukaryota > Metazoa > Mollusca > Cephalopoda > Sepiida > Sepiidae > Acanthosepion > Acanthosepion lycidas. The sequence goes on from OZ010575.1 coordinate 93,186,559, forward strand.
CTCTTGTTCCCTATGTAACAGTGTGCAACTTGGTGTTTCAGTGGGAATTTGCATTCCAGCCACATGTATACACACTTTTAGGATGGTGTGATCCAGTTTGAATTCAGTTTTGTTATAAAATAAAATAAAATAAGTCATATCTCGGCTGATTTACAGGCAAATACTCAAGAGTGAGAACAGGATGTGAACGGGACAAAGCCCCGTCACAAAATGAACATTATCTTTGTTTACAAATGTTCCCGACACTCGAGTTCCGGTCGAAAAATAAAATAATATTTAAAGTGCTCTATTTTTCGTCCAATAAAAATGCTTCCCTCCTAATTATACTCGCTTCGTTTTTCGAGCCTGTTAAGCCATAAAAATGCTATAAAAGGGGTCACACGGAAGTTCAACAGGCAGTCAACTGGTGGCCACCGAAGAGACCTGTTCACAGCAGGGGAGTGCCAGCGTCAACATGTGTGAACTACTATGAGAGATCGACATAGATCCGAAGCCGGCTTATGAACTTTACCACAAGGGAGCTGTCCCTAACCCTCACGTTCCTGTTGAAATAAACCAAGTAGATCTATTTCTGCTGTTGTCGTATTTCTTTCTTGCAACCATACGCTTATCGATAACAGTTTCCTTCTCATATACTGGTTGCCACCCAAGATTATAGGATCCACTCTGTCCTGCTGTTTTACCCATAGCTGGGAGGGAGAATAGATGGATTCATACTTTCCCCAAGGGTATTAGCATGCAAGTGAATGTAATGAACATGACTAATTTGAACCCTGCTCCCCGATTTCTTAATCCAAGCCACTAACCATTACTCTAACTGCAACTGATCAGAACTAGACCAAATATGCTTGGACATGGATAGTAGAATAAGAACAATTCAGTCCCTAGATTAAATAAAAGAAATCAGTTTGAAATTTCCCTGAAAACCTAATTAACAATATGTAAAGAGAAGTGTCAGCAAGGCTTCAAAAGTAGCAACTGCAGTGAAAAGGATGGTACAACAAGTTGAAACATTGTGATAACAAGAACTACAGGGACAAGAGTCCACATGTAAATAAAAGTCAAACATTAAAAAATCTCATTAAGGAGAGGTATAGGTTTTAGTAGATTTTATGTTAAAACATTCCATTGTCATATTGATTATACTTATAATAATATTAATATAATTTATAATTGCTAATTCTGCTGCTGAGAAGGTTGGTTCACTGTTTTACCAGAAAATATTTTTCTATCAGAATCCATCTTACACATTTATAAATCTATCATTTGCCCATGCATTCAATATTTCTGCCTTACCAGGTCTGGTGCTCCAGTTATATGCTTAGAGATTCTCAACAAAATCCAATGAAGGGCTTGTAACGTTATCAATCCTAACCTGTTATTTCAGCTCCAGTCACTGCCCCACCACTGTGAAGTGGCCACCCTGTATTTTTTCTATAAATATTTTTTTATGGCAGTTGTTCTAATGAGTTCTCATTGATACCTCGACCTCATGAATTTAAAAATTGTACTAAATTGACAACTAGGTCTCATCATTTTAGCTAGATGTAACCGTAACCAATAGTTTCTTTGCTTGTACTTCTCACTTGTGGAACTTCCTTCTTATTTTTTTCTTCCCTGCCAACTACAACCTTCAAAAACTTAAATGCAGCATCAAAGATATAAACGATACAAATAATGATGCCAGAATCTTATATTAAATTTTGTATTAAAAAAAAAATTGTAAGAAAGTAATGTAAAATAATAAAAAGGTGAATATAGAAATTTTGGAAGATACAAAATCAAAAAAAGAAAATAAAGGTAAAAAAATTTAGACCAGGAGACAAGTAAACAGAAGGTATAAAAATATCAAAAGCACAAGTAAGCATAAGGGTCTGTAATCTATTTACATTATATGGACTATCGTCCTGATCTTTGTCGCCATATTTATTACAATTTTTCGGCCGATGTACACTCCGGCCTTTTTCAGGTGGTTGGAATGTCGAACTGAACCCTTTCTTTCACTCACTGGGGTAGACTGTTCTAGTTCCACATGCCATGTTTTAATGGATTTCAGTTGTCAGTTAATCTCCTGTTAATTCATCTCTCCAAGTTCTCCACTGCCTTAACCGAGTATTGAACTCACACTCTTTGGGTCCTGTCACTGGATCTAACCAACACCATTATCCACTGTGCCATGTGTCCTTGAGGACGAAGATGAGGACAATAATCTGAATAATGTAAATAGTGTACGTAATACCTCATCTCAGAAATATAGACAGATACCGAATGGTCTGTAATGTTACAATTAAAGATTACAAGAAGTTCTAAGGTAATCAGAAGGAAAAGAACTGAACCCTTTATTTCACTCACTGGCGTAGACTGTTCTAATTCCACATGCCATGTTTTAATGGATATCACTTGTACGTAATACCTCATCTCAGAAATATAGACAGATACTGAAGGGTCTGTAATGTTACAATTAAGGGTTACAAGAAGTTCTAAGGTGATCAGAAGGAAAAGAACTGAACCCTTTATTTCACTCACTGGCGTAGACTGTTCTAGTTCCACATGCCATGTTTTAATGGATATCAGTTGTATGTAATACCTCACCTCAGAAATATAGACAGATACTGAAGCGTCTGTAATGTTACAATTAAGGGTTACAAGAAGTTCTAAGGTGATCAGAAGGAAAAGAACTGAACCCTTTATTTCACTCACTGGCATAGACTGTTCTAGTTCAACATGCCATGTTTTAATGGATATCAGTTGTACGTAATACCTCATCTCAGAAATATAGACAGATACTGAAGGGTCTGTAATGTTACAATTAAAGGTTACAAGAAGTTCTATGGTAATCAGAAGGAAAAGAACTGAACCCTTTATTTCACTCACTGGCGTAGACTGTTCTAGTTCCACATGCCATGTTTTAATGGATATCAGTTATACGTAATAACTCATCTCAGAAATATAGACAGATACTGAAGGGTCTGTGATGTTACAATTAAGGGTTACAAGAAGTTCTAAGGTAATCAGAAGGAAAAGAACTGAACCCTTTATTTCACTCACTGGCGTAGACTGTTCTAGTTCCACATGCCATGTTTTAATGGATATCAGTTGTACGTAATACCTCATCTCAGAAATATAGACAGATACTGAAGGGTCTGTAATGTTACAATTAAAGGTTACAAGAAGTTCTATGGTAATCAGAAGGAAAAGAACTGAACCCTTTATTTCACTCACTGGCGTAGACTGTTCTAGTTCCACATGCCATGTTTTAATGGATATCAGTTGTACGTAATACCTCATCTCAGAAATATAGAAAGATACTGAAGGGTCTGTAATGTTACAATTAAAAGTTACAAGAAGTTCTAAGGTAATCAGAAGGAAAAGAACTGAATCCTTTATTTTACTCACTGGCGTAGACTGTTCTAGTTCCACATGCCATGTTTTAATGGATATCAGTTGTACGTAATACCTCATCTCAGAAATATAGACAGATACTGAAGGGTCTGTAATGTTACAATTAAGGGTTACAAGAAGTTCTAAGGTAATCAGAAGGAAAAGAACTGAACCCTTTATTTCACTCACTGGCGTAGACTGTTCTAGTTCCACATGCCATGTTTTAATGGATATCAGTTGTACGTAATACCTCATCTCAGAAATATAGACAGATACTGAAGGGTCTGTAATGTTACAATTAAAGCTTACAAGAAGTTCTAAGGTAATCAGAAGGAAAAGAACTGAACCCTTTATTTCACTCACTGGCATAGACTGTTCTAGTTCCACATGCCATGTTTTAATGGATATCAGTTGTACGTAATAACTCATCTCAGAAATATAGACAGATACTGAAGGGTCTGTAATGTTACAATTAAGGGTTACAAGAAGTTCTAAGGTAATCAGAAGGAAAAGAACTGAACCCTTTATTTCACTCACTGGCGTAGACTGTTCTAGTTCCACATGCCATGTTTTAATGGATATCAGTTGTACGTAATACCTCATCTCAGAAATATAGACAGATACTGAAGGGTCTGTAATGTTACAATTAAAGGTTACAAGAAGTTCTAAGGTAATCAGAAGGAAAAGAACTGAACCCTTTATTTCACTCACTGGCGTAGACTGTTCTAGTTCCACATGCCATGTTTTAAAGGATATCAGTTGTACGTAATACCTCATCTCAGAAATATAGACAGATACTGAAGGGTCTGTAATGTTACAATTAAGGGTTACAAGAAGTTCTAAGGTAATCAGAAGGAAAAGAACTGAACCCTTTATTTCACTCACTGGCGTAGACTGTTCTAGTTCCACATGACATGTTTTAATGGATATCAGTTGTACGTAATAACTCATCTCAGAAATATAGACAGATACTGAAGGGTCTGTGATGTTACAATTAAGGGTTACAAGAAGTTCTAAGGTAATCAGAAGGAAAAGAACTGAACCCTTTATTTCACTCACTGGCGTAGACTGTTCTAGTTCCACATGCCATGTTTTAATGGATATCAGTTGTACGTAATACCTCATCTCAGAAATATAGACAGATACTGAAGGGTCTGTAATGTTACAATTAAAGGTTACAAGAAGTTCTAAGGTAATCAGAAGGAAAAGAACTGAACCCTTTATTTCACTCACTGGCGTAGACTGTTCTAGTTCCACATGCCATGTTTTAATGGATATCAGTTGTACGTAATACCTCATCTCAGAAATATAGACAGATACTGAAGGGTCTGTAATGTTACAATTAAAGGTTACAAGAAGTTCTATGGTAATCAGAAGGAAAAGAACTGAACCCTTTATTTCACTCACTGGCGTAGACTGTTCTAGTTCCACATGCCATGTTTTAATGGATATCAGTTGTATGTAATACCTCATCTCAGAAATATAGACAGATACTGAAGGGTCTGTAATGTTACAATTAAGGGTTACAACAAGTTCTAAGGTGATCAGAAGGAAATGAACTGAACCCTTTATTTCACTCACTGGCGTAGACTGTTCTAGTTCCACATGCCATGTTTTAATGGATATCAGTTCTACGTAATACCTCATCTCAGAAATATAGACAGATACTGAAGGGTCTGTAATGTTACAATTAAAGGTTACAAGAAGTTCTAAGGTAATCAGAAGGAAAAGAACTGAATCCTTTATTTCACTCACTGGCGTAGACTGTTCTAGTTCCACATGCCATGTTTTAATGGATATCAGTTGTACGTAATACCTCATCTCAGAAATATAGACAGATACTGAAGGGTCTGTAATGTTACAATTAAAGTTTACAAGAAGTTCTAAGGTAATCAGAAGGAAAAGAACTGAACCCTTTATTTCACTCACTGGCGTAGACTGTTCTAGTTCCACATGCCATGTTTTAATGGATATCAGTTGTACGTAATACCTCATCTCAGAAATATAGAAAGATACTGAAGGGATTGTAATGTTACAATTAAAGGTTACAAGAAGTTCTAAGGTAATCAGAAGGAAAAGAACTGAATCCTTTATTTCACTCACTGGCGTAGACTGTTCTTGTTCCACATGCCATGTTTTAATGGATATCAGTTGTACGTAATACCTCATCTCAGAAATATAGACAGATACTGAAGGGTCTGTAATGTTACAATTAAAGTTTGCAAGAAGTTCTAAGGTAATCAGAAGGAAAAGAACTGAACCCTTTATTTCACTCACTGGCGTAGACTGTTCTAGTTCCACATGCCATGTTTTAATGGATATCAGTTGTACGTAATACCTCATCTCAGAAATATAGAAAGATACTGAAGGGATTGTAATGTTACAATTAAAGGTTACAAGAAGTTCTAAGGTAATCAGAAGGAAAAGAACTGAACCCTTTATTTCACTCACTGGCGTAGACTGTTCTTGTTCCACATGCCATGTTTTAATGGATATCAGTTGTACGTAATACCTCATCTCAGAAATATAGACAGATACTGAAGGGTCTGTAATGTTACAATTAAAGCTTACAAGAAGTTCTAAGGTAATCAAAAGGAAAAGAACTGAACCCTTTATTTCACTCACTGGCGTAGACTGTTCTAGTTCCACATGCCATGTTTTAATGGATTTCAGTTGTACATAATAACTCATCTCAGAAATATAGACAGATAGTGAAGGTTCTGTGATGTTACAATTAAGGGTTACAAGAAGTTCTAAGGTAATCAGAAGGAAAAGAACTGAACCCTTTATTTCACTCACTGGCGTAGACTGTTCTAGTTCCACATGCCATGTTTTAATGGATATCAGTTGTACGTAATACCTCATCTCAGAAATATAGACAGATACTGAAGGGTCTGTAATGTTACAATTAAAGGTTACAAGAAGTTCTATGGTAATCAGAAGAAAAAGAACTGAACCCTTTATTTCACTCACTGGCGTAGACTGTTCTAGTTCCACATGCCACGTTTTAATGGATATCAGTTGTATGTAATACCTCATCTCAGAAATATAGGCAGATACTGAAGGGTCTGTAATGTTACAATTAAGGGTTACAAGAAGTTCTAAGGTGATCAGAAGGAAAAGAACTGAACCCTTTATTTCACTCACTGGCGTAGACTGTTCTAGTTCCACATGCCATGTTTTAATGGATATCAGTTGTACGTAATACCTCATCTCAGAAATATAGACAGATACTGAAGGGTCTGTAATGTTACAATTAAAGGTTACAAGAAGTTCTAAGGTAATCAGAAGGAAAAGAACTGAATCCTTTATTTCACTCACTGGCGTAGACTGTTCTAGTTCCACATGCCATGTTTTAATGGATATCAGTTGTACGTAATACCTCATCTCAGAAATATAGACAGATACTGAAGGGTCTGTAATGTTACAATTAAAGTTTACAAGAAGTTCTAAGGTAATCAGAAGGAAAAGAACTGAACCCTTTATTTCACTCACTGGCGTAGACTGTTCTAGTTCCACATGCCATGTTTTAATGGATATCAGTTGTACGTAATACCTCATCTCAGAAATATAGAAAGATACTGAAGGGATTGTAATGTTACAATTAAAGGTTACAAGAAGTTCTAAGGTAATCAGAAGGAAAAGAACTGAATCATTTATTTCACTCACTGGCGTAGACTGTTCTAGTTCCACATGCCATGTTTTAATGGATATCAGTTGTACGTAATACCTCATCTCAGAAATATAGACAGATACTGAAGGGTCTGTAATGTTACAATTAAAGCTTACAAGAAGTTCTAAGGTAATCAAAAGGAAAAGAACTGAACCCTTTATTTCACTCACTGGCATAGACTGTTCTAGTTCCACATGCCATGTTTTAATGGATATCAGTTGTACGTAATAACTCATCTCAGAAATATACACAGATACTGAACGGTCTGTGATGTTACAATTAAGGGTTACAAGAAGTTCTAAGGTAATCAGAAGGAAAAGAACTGAACCCTTTATTTCACTCACTGGCGTAGACTGTTCTAGTTCCACATGCCATGTTTTAATGGATATCAGTTGTACGTAATACCTCATCTCAGAAATATAGACAGATACTGAAGGGTCTGTAATGTTACAATTAAAGGTTACAAGAAGTTCTAAGGGAATCAGAAGGAAAAGAACTGAACCCTTTATTTCACTCACTGGCGTAGACTGTTCTAGTTCCACATGCCATGTTTTAATGGATATCAGTTGTATGTAATACCTCATCTCAGAAATATAGGCAGATACTGAAGGGTCTGTAATGTTACAATTAAGGGTTACAAGAAGTTCTAAGGTGATCAGAAGGAAAAGAACTGAACCCTTTATTTCACTCACTGGCGTAGACTGTTCTAGTTCCACATGCCATGTTTTAATGGATATCAGTTGTACGTAATACCTCATCTCAGAAATATAGACAGATACTGAAGGGTCTGTAATGTTACAATTAAAGGTTACAAGAAGTTCTAAGGTAATCAGAAGGAAAAGAACTGAATCCTTTATTTCACTCACTGGCGTAGACTGTTCTAGTTCCACATGCCATGTTTTAATGGATATCAGTTGTACGTAATACCTCATCTCAGAAATATAGACAGATACTGAAGGGTCTGTAATGTTACAATTAAAGTTTACAAGAAGTTCTAAGGTAATCAGAAGGAAAAGAACTGAACCCTTTATTTCACTCACTGGCGTAGACTGTTCTAGTTCCACATGCCATGTTTTAATGGATATCAGTTGTACGTAATACCTCATCTCAGAAATATAGAAAGATACTGAAGGGATTGTAATGTTACAATTAAAGGTTACAAGAAGTTCTAAGGTAATCAGAAGGAAAAGAACTGAATCATTTATTTCACTCACTGGCGTAGACTGTTCTAGTTCCACATGCCATGTTTTAATGGATATCAGTTGTACGTAATACCTCATCTCAGAAATATAGACAGATACTGAAGGGTCTGTAATGTTACAATTAAAGCTTACAAGAAGTTCTAAGGTAATCAAAAGGAAAAGAACTGAACCCTTTATTTCACTCACTGGCATAGACTGTTCTAGTTCCACATGCCATGTTTTAATGGATATCAGTTGTACGTAATAACTCATCTCAGAAATATACACAGATACTGAACGGTCTGTGATGTTACAATTAAGGGTTACAAGAAGTTCTAAGGTAATCAGAAGGAAAAGAACTGAACCCTTTATTTCACTCACTGGCGTAGACTGTTCTAGTTCCACATGCCATGTTTTAATGGATATCAGTTGTACGTAATACCTCATCTCAGAAATATAGACAGATACTGAAGGGTCTGTAATGTTACAATTAAAGGTTACAAGAAGTTCTAAGGTAATCAGAAGGAAAAGAACTGAACCCTTTATTTCACTCACTGGCGTAGACTGTTCTAGTTCCACATGCCATGTTTTAATGGATATCAGTTGTACGTAATACCTCATCTCAGAAATATAGACAGATACTGAAGGGTCTGTAATGTTACAATTAAAGGTTACAAGAAGTTCTAAGGTAATCAGAAGGAAAAGAACTGAACCCTTTATTTCACTGACTGGCGTAGACTGTTCTAGTTCCACATGCCATGATTTAATGGATATCAGTTGTACGTAATACCTCATCTCAGAAATATAGACAGATACTGAAGGGTCTGTAATGTTACAATTAAAGGTTACAAGAAGTTCTAAGGTAATCAGAAGGAAAAGAACTGAATCCTTTATTTCACTCACTGGCGTAGACTGTTCTAGTTCCACATGCCATGTTTTAATGGATATCAGTTGTACGTAATACCTCATCTCAGAAATATAGACAGATACTGAAGGGTCTGTAATGTTACAATTAAAGTTTACAAGAAGTTCTAAGGTAATCAGAAGGAAAAGAACTGAACCCTTTATTTCACTCACTGGCGTAGACTGTTCTAGTTCCACATGCCATGTTTTAATGGATATCAGTTGTACGTAATACCTCATCTCAGAAATATAGAAAGATACTGAAGGGATTGTAATGTTACAATTAAAGGTTACAAGAAGTTCTAAGGTAATCAGAAGGAAAAGAACTGAATCATTTATTTCACTCACTGGCGTAGACTGTTCTAGTTCCACATGCCATGTTTTAATGGATATCAGTTGTACGTAATACCTCATCTCAGAATTATAGACAGATACTGAAGGGTCTGTAATGTTACAATTAAAGCTTACAAGAAGTTCTAAGGTAATCAAAAGGAAAAGAACTGAACCCTTTATTTCACTCACTGGCATAGACTGTTCTAGTTCCACATGCCATGTTTTAATGGATATCAGTTGTACGTAATACCTCATCTCAGAAATATAGACAGATACTGAAGGGTCTGTAATGTTACAATTAAAGGTTACAAGAAGTTCTATGGTAATCAGAAGGAAAAGAACTGAACCCTTTATTTCACTCACTGGCGTAGACTGTTCTAGTTCCACATGCCATGTTTTAATGGATATCAGTTGTATGGAATACCTCATCTCAGAAATATAGACAGATACTGAAGGGTCTGTAATGTTACAATTAAGCGTTACAAGAAGTTCTAAGGTGATCAGAAGGAAAAGAACTGAACCCTTTATTTCACTCACTGGCGTAGACTGTTCTAGTTCCACATGCCATGTTTTAATGGATATCACTTGTACGTAATACCTCATCTCAGAAATATAGACAGATACTGAAGGGTCTGTAATGTTACAATTAAAGGTTACAAGAAGTTCTAAGGTAATCAGAAGGAAAAGAACTGAACTCTTTATTTCACTCACTGGCGTAGACTGTTCTAGTTGCACATGCCATGTTTTAATGGATATCAGGTGTACGTAATACCTCATCTCAGAAATATAGACAGATACTGAAGGGTCTGTAATGTTACAATTAAAGGTTACAAGAAGTTCTAAGGTAATCAGAAGGAAAAGAACTGAACCCTTTATTTCACTCACTGGCGTAGACTGTTCTAGTTCCACATGCCATGTTTTAATGGATATCAGTTGTACGTAATACCTCATCTCAGAAATATAGACAGATACTGAAGGGTCTGTAATGTTACAATTAAAGGTTACAAGAAGTTCTATGGTAATCAGAAGGAAAAGAACTGAACCCTTTATTTCACTCACTGGCGTAGACTGTTCTAGTTCCACATGCCATGTTTTAATGGATATCAGTTGTACGTAATACCTCATCTCAGAAATATAGACAGATACTGAAGGGTCTGTAATGTTACAATTAAAGGTTACAAGAAGTTCTATGGTAATCAGAAGGAAAAGAACTGAACCCTTTATTTCCCTCACTGGCGTAGACTGTTCTAGTTCCACATGCCATGTTTTAATGGATATCAGTTGTACGTAATACCTCATCTCAGAAATATAGACAGATACTGAAGGGTCTGTAATGTTACAATTAAAGGTTACAAGAAGTTCTATGGTAATCAGAAGGAAAAGAACTGAACCCTTTATTTCACTCACTGGCGTAGACTGTTCTAGTTCCACATGCCATGTTTTAATGGATATCAGTTGTATGTAATACCTCGTCTCAGAAATATAGACAGATACTGAAGGGTCTGTAATGTTACAATTAAGGGTTACAAGAAGTTCTAAGGTGATCAGAAGGAAAAGAACTGAACCCTTTATTTCACTCACTGGCGTAGACTGTTCTAGTTCCACATGCCATGTTTTAATGGATATCAGTTGTACGTAATACCTCATCTCAGAAATATAGACAGATACTGAAGGGTCTGTAATGTTACAATTAAAGGTTACAAGAAGTTCTAAGGTAATCAGAAGGAAAAGAACTGAACTCTTTATTTCACTCACTGACGTAGACTGTTCTAGTTGCACATGCCATGTTTTAATGGATATCAGTTGTACGTAATACCTCATCTCAGAAATATAGACAGATACTGAAGGGTCTGTAATGTTACAATTAAAGGTTACAAGAAGTTCTAAGGTAATCAGAAGGAAAAGAACTGAACCCTTTATTTCACACACTGGCGTAGACTGTTCTAGTTCCACATGCCATGTTTTAATGGATATCAGTTGTACGTAATACCTCATCTCAAAAATATAGAAAGATACTGAAGGGATTGTAATGTTACAATTAAAGGTTACAAGAAGTTCTAAGGTAATCAGAAGGAAAAGAACTGAATCATTTATTTCACTCACTGGCGTAGACTGTTCTAGTTCCACATGCCATGTTTTAATGGATATCAGTTGTACGTAATACCTCATCTCAGAATTATAGACAGATACTGAAGGGTCTGTAATGTTACAATTAAAGCTTACAAGAAGTTCTAAGGTAATCAAAAGGAAAAGAACTGAACCCTTTATTTCACTCACTGGCATAGACTGTTCTAGTTCCACATGCCATGTTTTAATGGATATCAGTTGTACGTAATAACTCATCTCAGAAATATAGACAGATACTGAAGGGTCTGTGATGTTACAATTAAGGGTTACAAGAAGTTCTAAGGTAATCAGAAGGAAAAGAACTGAACCCTTTATTTCACTCACTGGCGTAGACTGTTCTAGTTCCACATGCCATGTTTTAATGGATATCAGTTGTACGTAATACCTCATCTCAGAAATATAGACAGATACTGAAGGGTCTGTAATGTTACAATTAAAGGTTACAAGAAGTTCTATGGTAATCAGAAGGAAAAGAACTGAACCCTTTATTTCACTCACTGGCGTAGACTGTTCTAGTTCCACATGCCATGTTTTAATAGATATCAGTTGTATGTAATACCTCGTCTCAGAAATATAGACAGATACTGAAGGGTCTGTAATGTTACAATTAAGGGTTACAAGAAGTTCTAAGGTGATCAGAAGGAAAAGAACTGAACCCTTTATTTCACTCACTGGCGTAGACTGTTCTAGTTCCACATGCCATGTTTTAATGGATATCAGTTGTACGTAATACCTCATCTCAGAAATATAGACAGATACTGAAGGGTCTGTAATGTTACAATTAAAGGTTACAAGAAGTTCTAAGGTAATCAGAAGGAAAAGAACTGAATCCTTTATTTCACTCACTGGCGTAGACTGTTCTAGTTCCACATGCCATGTTTTAATGGATATCAGTTGTACGTAATACCTCATCTCAGAAATATAGACAGATACTGAAGGGTCTGTAATGTTACAATTAAAGTTTACAAGAAGTTCTAAGGTAATCAGAAGGAAAAGAACTGAACCCTTTATTTCACTCACTGGCGTAGACTGTTCTAGTTCCACATGTCATGTTTTAATGGATATCAGTTGTACGTAATACCTCATCTCAGAAATATAGAAAGATACTGAAGGGATTGTAATGTTACAATTAAAGGTTACAAGAAGTTCTAAGGTAATCAGAAGGAAAAGAACTGAATCATTTATTTCACTCACTGGCGTAGACTGTTCTAGTTCCACATGCCATGTTTTAATGGATATCAGTTGTACGTAATACCTCATCTCAGAATTATAGACAGATACTGAAGGGTCTGTAATGTTACAATTAAAGCTTACAAGAAGTTCTAAGGTAATCAAAAGGAAAAGAACTGAACCGTTTATTTCACTCACTGGCATAGACTGTTCTAGTTCCACATGCCATGTTTTAATGGATATCAGTTGTACGTAATAACTCATCTCAGAAATATAGACAGATACTGAAGGGTCTGTGATGTTACAATTAAGGGTTACAAGAAGTTCTAAGGTAATCAGAAGGAAAAGAACTGAACCCTTTATTTCACTCACTGGCGTAGACTGTTCTATTTCCACATGCCATGTTTTAATGGATATCAGTTGTACGTAATACCTCATCTCAGAAATATAGACAGATACTGAAGGGTCTGTAATGTTACAATTAAAGGTTACAAGAAGTTCTAAGGTAATCAGAAGGAAAAGAACTGAACCCTTTATTTCACTCACTGGCGTAGACTGTTCTAGTTCCACATGCCATGTTTTAATGGATATCAGTTGTACGTAATACCTCATCTCAGAAATATAGACAGATACTGAAGGGTCTGTAATGTTACAATTAAAGGTTACAAGAAGTTCTATGGTAATCAGAAGGAAAAGAACTGAACCCTTTATTTCACTCACTGGCGTAGACTGTTCTAGTTCCACATGCCATGTTTTAATGGATATCAGTTGTATGTAATACCTCGTCTCAGAAATATAGACAGATACTGAAGGGTCTGTAATGTTGCAATTAAGGGTTACAAGAAGTTCTAAGGTGATCAGAAGGAAAAGAACTGAACCCTTTATTTCACTCACTGGCGTAGACTGTTCTAGTTCCACATGCCATGTTTTAATGGATGTCAGTTGTACGTAATACCTCATCTCAGAAATATAGACAGATACTGAAGGGTCTGTAATGTTACAATTAAAGGTTACAAGAAGTTCTAAGGTAATCAGAAGGAAAAGAACTGAACTCTTTATTTCACTCACTGGCGTAGACTGTTCTAGTTGCACATGCCATGTTTTAATGGATATCAGTTGTACGTAATACCTCATCTCAGAAATATAGACAGATACTGAAGGGTCTGTAATGTTACAATTAAAGGTTACAAGAAGTTCTAAGGTAATCAGAAGGAAAAGAACTGAACCCTTTATTTCACTCACTGGCGTAGACTGTTCTAGTTCCACATGCCATGTTTTAATGGATATCAGTTGTACGTAATACCTCATCTCAAAAATATAGAAAGATACTGAAGGGATTGTAATGTTACAATTAAAGGTTACAAGAAGTTCTAAGGTAATCAGAAGGAAAAGAACTGAATCATTTATTTCACTCACTGGCGTAGACTGTTCTAGTTCCACATGCCATGTTTTAATGGATATCAGTTGTACGTAATACCTCATCTCAGAATTATAGACAGATACTGAAGGGTCTGTAATGTTACAATTAAAGCTTACAAGAAGTTCTAAGGTAATCAAAAGGAAAAGAACTGAACCCTTTATTTCACTCACTGGCATAGACTGTTCTAGTTCCACATGCCATGTTTTAATGGATATCAGTTGTACGTAATAACTCATCTCAGAAATATAGACAGATACTGAAGGGTCTGTGATGTTACAATTAAGGGTTACAAGAAGTTCTAAGGTAATCAGAAGGAAAAGAACTGAACCCTTTATTTCACTCACTGGCGTAGACTGTTCTAGTTCCACATGCCATGTTTTAATGGATATCAGTTGTACGTAATACCTCATCTCAGAAATATAGACAGATACTGAAGGGTCTGTAATGTTACAATTAAAGGTTACAAGAAGTTCTATGGTAATCAGAAGGAAAAGAACTGAACCCTTTATTTCACTCACTGGCGTAGACTGTTCTAGTTCCACATGCCATGTTTTAATGGATATCAGTTGTATGTAATACCTCATCTCAGAAATATAGACAGATACTGAAGGGTCTGTAATGTTACAATTAAGGGTTACAAGAAGTTCTAAGGTGATCAGAAGGAAAAGAACTGAACTCTTTATTTCACTCACTGGCGTAGACTGTTCTAGTTCCACATGCCATGTTTTAATGGATATCAGTTGTACGTAATACCTCATCTCAGAAATATAGACAGATACTGAAGGGTCTGTAATGTTACAATTAAAGGTTACAAGAAGTTCTAAGGTAATCAGAAGGAAAAGAACTGAACCCTTTATTTCACTCACTGGCGTAGACTGTTCTAGTTCCACATGCCATGTTTTAATGGATATCACTTGTACGTAATACCTCATCTCAGAAATATAGACAGATACTGAAGGGTCTGTAATGTTACAATTAAAGGTTACAAGAAGTTCTAAGGTAATCAGAAGGAAAAGAACTGAACCCTTTATTTCACTCACTGGCGTAGACTGTTCTAGTTCCACATGCCATGTTTTAATGGATATCACTTGTACGTAATACCTTATCTCAGAAATATAGACAGATACTGAAGGGTCTGTAATGTTACAATTAAAGGTTACAAGAAGTTCTAAGGTAATCAGAAGGAAAAGAACTGAACCCTTTATTTCACTCACTGGCGTAGACTGTTCTAGTTCCACATGCCATGTTTTGATGGATATCACTTGTATGTAATACCTCATCTCAGAAATATAGACAGATACTGAAGGGTGTGTAATGTTACAATTAAAGGTTACAAGAAGTTCTAAGGTAATCAGAAGGAAAAGAACTGAACCCTTTATTTCACTCACTGGCGTAGACTGTTCTAGTTCCACATGCCATGTTTTAATGGATATCAGTTGTATGTAATAACTCATCTCAGAAATATAGACAGATACTGAAGGGTCTGTAATGTTACAATTAAGGGTTACAAGAAGTTCTAAGGTAATCAGAAGGAAAAGAACTGAACCCTTTATTTCACTCACTGGCGTAGACTGTTCTAGTTCCACATGCCATGTTTTAATGGATATCAGTTGTACGTAATACCTCATCTCAGAAATATAGACAGATACTGAAGGGTCTGTAATGTTACAATTAAAGCTTACAAGAAGTTCTAAGGTAATCAGAAGGAAAAGAACTGAACCCTTTATTTCACTCACTGGCATAGACTGTTCTAGTTCCACATGCCATGTTTTAATGGATATCAGTTGTACGTAATAACTCATCTCAGAAATATAGACAGATACTGAAGGGTCTGTAATGTTACAATTAAGGGTTACAAGAAGTTCTAAGGTAATCAGAAGGAAAAGAACTGAACCCTTTATTTCACTCACTGGCGTAGACTGTTCTAGTTCCACATGCCATGTTTTAATGGATATCAGTTGTACGTAATACCTCATCTCAGAAATATAGACAGATACTGAAGGGTCTGTAATGTTACAATTAAAGGTTACAAGAAGTTCTAAGGTAATCAGAAGGAAAAGAACTGAACCCTTTATTTCACTCACTGGCGTAGACTGTTCTAGTTCCACATGCCATGTTTTAAAGGATATCAGTTGTACGTAATACCTCATCTCAGAAATATAGACAGATACTGAAGGGTCTGTAATGTTACAATTAAGGGTTACAAGAAGTTCTAAGGTAATCAGAAGGAAAAGAACTGAACCCTTTATTTCACTCACTGGCGTAGACTGTTCTAGTTCCACATGACATGTTTTAATGGATATCAGTTGTACGTAATAACTCATCTCAGAAATATAGACAGATACTGAAGGGTCTGTGATGTTACAATTAAGGGTTACAAGAAGTTCTAAGGTAATCAGAAGGAAAAGAACTGAACCCTTTATTTCACTCACTGGCGTAGACTGTTCTAGTTCCACATGCCATGTTTTAATGGATATCAGTTGTACGTAATACCTCATCTCAGAAATATAGACAGATACTGAAGGGTCTGTAATGTTACAATTAAAGGTTACAAGAAGTTCTAAGGTAATCAGAAGGAAAAGAACTGAACCCTTTATTTCACTCACTGGCGTAGACTGTTCTAGTTCCACATGCCATGTTTTAATGGATATCAGTTGTACGTAATACCTCATCTCAGAAATATAGACAGATACTGAAGGGTCTGTAATGTTACAATTAAAGGTTACAAGAAGTTCTATGGTAATCAGAAGGAAAAGAACTGAACCCTTTATTTCACTCACTGGCGTAGACTGTTCTAGTTCCACATGCCATGTTTTAATGGATATCAGTTGTATGTAATACCTCATCTCAGAAATATAGACAGATACTGAAGGGTCTGTAATGTTACAATTAAGGGTTACAACAAGTTCTAAGGTGATCAGAAGGAAATGAACTGAACCCTTTATTTCACTCACTGGCGTAGACTGTTCTAGTTCCACATGCCATGTTTTAATGGATATCAGTTCTACGTAATACCTCATCTCAGAAATATAGACAGATACTGAAGGGTCTGTAATGTTACAATTAAAGGTTACAAGAAGTTCTAAGGTAATCAGAAGGAAAAGAACTGAATCCTTTATTTCACTCACTGGCGTAGACTGTTCTAGTTCCACATGCCATGTTTTAATGGATATCAGTTGTACGTAATACCTCATCTCAGAAATATAGACAGATACTGAAGGGTCTGTAATGTTACAATTAAAGTTTACAAGAAGTTCTAAGGTAATCAGAAGGAAAAGAACTGAACCCTTTATTTCACTCACTGGCGTAGACTGTTCTAGTTCCACATGCCATGTTTTAATGGATATCAGTTGTACGTAATACCTCATCTCAGAAATATAGAAAGATACTGAAGGGATTGTAATGTTACAATTAAAGGTTACAAGAAGTTCTAAGGTAATCAGAAGGAAAAGAACTGAATCCTTTATTTCACTCACTGGCGTAGACTGTTCTTGTTCCACATGCCATGTTTTAATGGATATCAGTTGTACGTAATACCTCATCTCAGAAATATAGACAGATACTGAAGGGTCTGTAATGTTACAATTAAAGTTTGCAAGAAGTTCTAAGGTAATCAGAAGGAAAAGAACTGAACCCTTTATTTCACTCACTGGCGTAGACTGTTCTAGTTCCACATGCCATGTTTTAATGGATATCAGTTGTACGTAATACCTCATCTCAGAAATATAGAAAGATACTGAAGGGATTGTAATGTTACAATTAAAGGTTACAAGAAGTTCTAAGGTAATCAGAAGGAAAAGAACTGAACCCTTTATTTCACTCACTGGCGTAGACTGTTCTTGTTCCACATGCCATGTTTTAATGGATATCAGTTGTACGTAATACCTCATCTCAGAAATATAGACAGATACTGAAGGGTCTGTAATGTTACAATTAAAGCTTACAAGAAGTTCTAAGGTAATCAAAAGGAAAAGAACTGAACCCTTTATTTCACTCACTGGCGTAGACTGTTCTAGTTCCACATGCCATGTTTTAATGGATTTCAGTTGTACATAATAACTCATCTCAGAAATATAGACAGATAGTGAAGGTTCTGTGATGTTACAATTAAGGGTTACAAGAAGTTCTAAGGTAATCAGAAGGAAAAGAACTGAACCCTTTATTTCACTCACTGGCGTAGACTGTTCTAGTTCCACATGCCATGTTTTAATGGATATCAGTTGTACGTAATACCTCATCTCAGAAATATAGACAGATACTGAAGGGTCTGTAATGTTACAATTAAAGGTTACAAGAAGTTCTATGGTAATCAGAAGAAAAAGAACTGAACCCTTTATTTCACTCACTGGCGTAGACTGTTCTAGTTCCACATGCCACGTTTTAATGGATATCAGTTGTATGTAATACCTCATCTCAGAAATATAGGCAGATACTGAAGGGTCTGTAATGTTACAATTAAGGGTTACAAGAAGTTCTAAGGTGATCAGAAGGAAAAGAACTGAACCCTTTATTTCACTCACTGGCGTAGACTGTTCTAGTTCCACATGCCATGTTTTAATGGATATCAGTTGTACGTAATACCTCATCTCAGAAATATAGACAGATACTGAAGGGTCTGTAATGTTACAATTAAAGGTTACAAGAAGTTCTAAGGTAATCAGAAGGAAAAGAACTGAATCCTTTATTTCACTCACTGGCGTAGACTGTTCTAGTTCCACATGCCATGTTTTAATGGATATCAGTTGTACGTAATACCTCATCTCAGAAATATAGACAGATACTGAAGGGTCTGTAATGTTACAATTAAAGTTTACAAGAAGTTCTAAGGTAATCAGAAGGAAAAGAACTGAACCCTTTATTTCACTCACTGGCGTAGACTGTTCTAGTTCCACATGCCATGTTTTAATGGATATCAGTTGTACGTAATACCTCATCTCAGAAATATAGAAAGATACTGAAGGGATTGTAATGTTACAATTAAAGGTTACAAGAAGTTCTAAGGTAATCAGAAGGAAAAGAACTGAATCATTTATTTCACTCACTGGCGTAGACTGTTCTAGTTCCACATGCCATGTTTTAATGGATATCAGTTGTACGTAATACCTCATCTCAGAAATATAGACAGATACTGAAGGGTCTGTAATGTTACAATTAAAGCTTACAAGAAGTTCTAAGGTAATCAAAAGGAAAAGAACTGAACCCTTTATTTCACTCACTGGCATAGACTGTTCTAGTTCCACATGCCATGTTTTAATGGATATCAGTTGTACGTAATAACTCATCTCAGAAATATACACAGATACTGAACGGTCTGTGATGTTACAATTAAGGGTTACAAGAAGTTCTAAGGTAATCAGAAGGAAAAGAACTGAACCCTTTATTTCACTCACTGGCGTAGACTGTTCTAGTTCCACATGCCATGTTTTAATGGATATCAGTTGTACGTAATACCTCATCTCAGAAATATAGACAGATACTGAAGGGTCTGTAATGTTACAATTAAAGGTTACAAGAAGTTCTAAGGGAATCAGAAGGAAAAGAACTGAACCCTTTATTTCACTCACTGGCGTAGACTGTTCTAGTTCCACATGCCATGTTTTAATGGATATCAGTTGTATGTAATACCTCATCTCAGAAATATAGGCAGATACTGAAGGGTCTGTAATGTTACAATTAAGGGTTACAAGAAGTTCTAAGGTGATCAGAAGGAAAAGAACTGAACCCTTTATTTCACTCACTGGCGTAGACTGTTCTAGTTCCACATGCCATGTTTTAATGGATATCAGTTGTACGTAATACCTCATCTCAGAAATATAGACAGATACTGAAGGGTCTGTAATGTTACAATTAAAGGTTACAAGAAGTTCTAAGGTAATCAGAAGGAAAAGAACTGAATCCTTTATTTCACTCACTGGCGTAGACTGTTCTAGTTCCACATGCCATGTTTTAATGGATATCAGTTGTACGTAATACCTCATCTCAGAAATATAGACAGATACTGAAGGGTCTGTAATGTTACAATTAAAGTTTACAAGAAGTTCTAAGGTAATCAGAAGGAAAAGAACTGAACCCTTTATTTCACTCACTGGCGTAGACTGTTCTAGTTCCACATGCCATGTTTTAATGGATATCAGTTGTACGTAATACCTCATCTCAGAAATATAGAAAGATACTGAAGGGATTGTAATGTTACAATTAAAGGTTACAAGAAGTTCTAAGGTAATCAGAAGGAAAAGAACTGAATCATTTATTTCACTCACTGGCGTAGACTGTTCTAGTTCCACATGCCATGTTTTAATGGATATCAGTTGTACGTAATACCTCATCTCAGAAATATAGACAGATACTGAAGGGTCTGTAATGTTACAATTAAAGCTTACAAGAAGTTCTAAGGTAATCAAAAGGAAAAGAACTGAACCCTTTATTTCACTCACTGGCATAGACTGTTCTAGTTCCACATGCCATGTTTTAATGGATATCAGTTGTACGTAATAACTCATCTCAGAAATATACACAGATACTGAACGGTCTGTGATGTTACAATTAAGGGTTACAAGAAGTTCTAAGGTAATCAGAAGGAAAAGAACTGAACCCTTTATTTCACTCACTGGCGTAGACTGTTCTAGTTCCACATGCCATGTTTTAATGGATATCAGTTGTACGTAATACCTCATCTCAGAAATATAGACAGATACTGAAGGGTCTGTAATGTTACAATTAAAGGTTACAAGAAGTTCTAAGGTAATCAGAAGGAAAAGAACTGAACCCTTTATTTCACTCACTGGCGTAGACTGTTCTAGTTCCACATGCCATGTTTTAATGGATATCAGTTGTACGTAATACCTCATCTCAGAAATATAGACAGATACTGAAGGGTCTGTAATGTTACAATTAAAGGTTACAAGAAGTTCTAAGGTAATCAGAAGGAAAAGAACTGAACCCTTTATTTCACTGACTGGCGTAGACTGTTCTAGTTCCACATGCCATGATTTAATGGATATCAGTTGTACGTAATACCTCATCTCAGAAATATAGACAGATACTGAAGGGTCTGTAATGTTACAATTAAAGGTTACAAGAAGTTCTAAGGTAATCAGAAGGAAAAGAACTGAATCCTTTATTTCACTCACTGGCGTAGACTGTTCTAGTTCCACATGCCATGTTTTAATGGATATCAGTTGTACGTAATACCTCATCTCAGAAATATAGACAGATACTGAAGGGTCTGTAATGTTACAATTAAAGTTTACAAGAAGTTCTAAGGTAATCAGAAGGAAAAGAACTGAACCCTTTATTTCACTCACTGGCGTAGACTGTTCTAGTTCCACATGCCATGTTTTAATGGATATCAGTTGTACGTAATACCTCATCTCAGAAATATAGAAAGATACTGAAGGGATTGTAATGTTACAATTAAAGGTTACAAGAAGTTCTAAGGTAATCAGAAGGAAAAGAACTGAATCATTTATTTCACTCACTGGCGTAGACTGTTCTAGTTCCACATGCCATGTTTTAATGGATATCAGTTGTACGTAATACCTCATCTCAGAATTATAGACAGATACTGAAGGGTCTGTAATGTTACAATTAAAGCTTACAAGAAGTTCTAAGGTAATCAAAAGGAAAAGAACTGAACCCTTTATTTCACTCACTGGCATAGACTGTTCTAGTTCCACATGCCATGTTTTAATGGATATCAGTTGTACGTAATACCTCATCTCAGAAATATAGACAGATACTGAAGGGTCTGTAATGTTACAATTAAAGGTTACAAGAAGTTCTATGGTAATCAGAAGGAAAAGAACTGAACCCTTTATTTCACTCACTGGCGTAGACTGTTCTAGTTCCACATGCCATGTTTTAATGGATATCAGTTGTATGGAATACCTCATCTCAGAAATATAGACAGATACTGAAGGGTCTGTAATGTTACAATTAAGCGTTACAAGAAGTTCTAAGGTGATCAGAAGGAAAAGAACTGAACCCTTTATTTCACTCACTGGCGTAGACTGTTCTAGTTCCACATGCCATGTTTTAATGGATATCACTTGTACGTAATACCTCATCTCAGAAA
Organism: Acanthosepion lycidas; assembly: GCA_963932145.1. Classification (NCBI taxonomy): domain Eukaryota; kingdom Metazoa; phylum Mollusca; class Cephalopoda; order Sepiida; family Sepiidae; genus Acanthosepion; species Acanthosepion lycidas. Next base: position 93,208,821 of record OZ010575.1, read on the forward strand.
TATAGACAGATACTGAAGGGTCTGTAATGTTACAATTAAAGGTTACAAGAAGTTCTAAGGTAATCAGAAGGAAAAGAACTGAACTCTTTATTTCACTCACTGGCGTAGACTGTTCTAGTTGCACATGCCATGTTTTAATGGATATCAGGTGTACGTAATACCTCATCTCAGAAATATAGACAGATACTGAAGGGTCTGTAATGTTACAATTAAAGGTTACAAGAAGTTCTAAGGTAATCAGAAGGAAAAGAACTGAACCCTTTATTTCACTCACTGGCGTAGACTGTTCTAGTTCCACATGCCATGTTTTAATGGATATCAGTTGTACGTAATACCTCATCTCAGAAATATAGACAGATACTGAAGGGTCTGTAATGTTACAATTAAAGGTTACAAGAAGTTCTATGGTAATCAGAAGGAAAAGAACTGAACCCTTTATTTCACTCACTGGCGTAGACTGTTCTAGTTCCACATGCCATGTTTTAATGGATATCAGTTGTACGTAATACCTCATCTCAGAAATATAGACAGATACTGAAGGGTCTGTAATGTTACAATTAAAGGTTACAAGAAGTTCTATGGTAATCAGAAGGAAAAGAACTGAACCCTTTATTTCCCTCACTGGCGTAGACTGTTCTAGTTCCACATGCCATGTTTTAATGGATATCAGTTGTACGTAATACCTCATCTCAGAAATATAGACAGATACTGAAGGGTCTGTAATGTTACAATTAAAGGTTACAAGAAGTTCTATGGTAATCAGAAGGAAAAGAACTGAACCCTTTATTTCACTCACTGGCGTAGACTGTTCTAGTTCCACATGCCATGTTTTAATGGATATCAGTTGTATGTAATACCTCGTCTCAGAAATATAGACAGATACTGAAGGGTCTGTAATGTTACAATTAAGGGTTACAAGAAGTTCTAAGGTGATCAGAAGGAAAAGAACTGAACCCTTTATTTCACTCACTGGCGTAGACTGTTCTAGTTCCACATGCCATGTTTTAATGGATATCAGTTGTACGTAATACCTCATCTCAGAAATATAGACAGATACTGAAGGGTCTGTAATGTTACAATTAAAGGTTACAAGAAGTTCTAAGGTAATCAGAAGGAAAAGAACTGAACTCTTTATTTCACTCACTGACGTAGACTGTTCTAGTTGCACATGCCATGTTTTAATGGATATCAGTTGTACGTAATACCTCATCTCAGAAATATAGACAGATACTGAAGGGTCTGTAATGTTACAATTAAAGGTTACAAGAAGTTCTAAGGTAATCAGAAGGAAAAGAACTGAACCCTTTATTTCACACACTGGCGTAGACTGTTCTAGTTCCACATGCCATGTTTTAATGGATATCAGTTGTACGTAATACCTCATCTCAAAAATATAGAAAGATACTGAAGGGATTGTAATGTTACAATTAAAGGTTACAAGAAGTTCTAAGGTAATCAGAAGGAAAAGAACTGAATCATTTATTTCACTCACTGGCGTAGACTGTTCTAGTTCCACATGCCATGTTTTAATGGATATCAGTTGTACGTAATACCTCATCTCAGAATTATAGACAGATACTGAAGGGTCTGTAATGTTACAATTAAAGCTTACAAGAAGTTCTAAGGTAATCAAAAGGAAAAGAACTGAACCCTTTATTTCACTCACTGGCATAGACTGTTCTAGTTCCACATGCCATGTTTTAATGGATATCAGTTGTACGTAATAACTCATCTCAGAAATATAGACAGATACTGAAGGGTCTGTGATGTTACAATTAAGGGTTACAAGAAGTTCTAAGGTAATCAGAAGGAAAAGAACTGAACCCTTTATTTCACTCACTGGCGTAGACTGTTCTAGTTCCACATGCCATGTTTTAATGGATATCAGTTGTACGTAATACCTCATCTCAGAAATATAGACAGATACTGAAGGGTCTGTAATGTTACAATTAAAGGTTACAAGAAGTTCTATGGTAATCAGAAGGAAAAGAACTGAACCCTTTATTTCACTCACTGGCGTAGACTGTTCTAGTTCCACATGCCATGTTTTAATAGATATCAGTTGTATGTAATACCTCGTCTCAGAAATATAGACAGATACTGAAGGGTCTGTAATGTTACAATTAAGGGTTACAAGAAGTTCTAAGGTGATCAGAAGGAAAAGAACTGAACCCTTTATTTCACTCACTGGCGTAGACTGTTCTAGTTCCACATGCCATGTTTTAATGGATATCAGTTGTACGTAATACCTCATCTCAGAAATATAGACAGATACTGAAGGGTCTGTAATGTTACAATTAAAGGTTACAAGAAGTTCTAAGGTAATCAGAAGGAAAAGAACTGAATCCTTTATTTCACTCACTGGCGTAGACTGTTCTAGTTCCACATGCCATGTTTTAATGGATATCAGTTGTACGTAATACCTCATCTCAGAAATATAGACAGATACTGAAGGGTCTGTAATGTTACAATTAAAGTTTACAAGAAGTTCTAAGGTAATCAGAAGGAAAAGAACTGAACCCTTTATTTCACTCACTGGCGTAGACTGTTCTAGTTCCACATGTCATGTTTTAATGGATATCAGTTGTACGTAATACCTCATCTCAGAAATATAGAAAGATACTGAAGGGATTGTAATGTTACAATTAAAGGTTACAAGAAGTTCTAAGGTAATCAGAAGGAAAAGAACTGAATCATTTATTTCACTCACTGGCGTAGACTGTTCTAGTTCCACATGCCATGTTTTAATGGATATCAGTTGTACGTAATACCTCATCTCAGAATTATAGACAGATACTGAAGGGTCTGTAATGTTACAATTAAAGCTTACAAGAAGTTCTAAGGTAATCAAAAGGAAAAGAACTGAACCGTTTATTTCACTCACTGGCATAGACTGTTCTAGTTCCACATGCCATGTTTTAATGGATATCAGTTGTACGTAATAACTCATCTCAGAAATATAGACAGATACTGAAGGGTCTGTGATGTTACAATTAAGGGTTACAAGAAGTTCTAAGGTAATCAGAAGGAAAAGAACTGAACCCTTTATTTCACTCACTGGCGTAGACTGTTCTATTTCCACATGCCATGTTTTAATGGATATCAGTTGTACGTAATACCTCATCTCAGAAATATAGACAGATACTGAAGGGTCTGTAATGTTACAATTAAAGGTTACAAGAAGTTCTAAGGTAATCAGAAGGAAAAGAACTGAACCCTTTATTTCACTCACTGGCGTAGACTGTTCTAGTTCCACATGCCATGTTTTAATGGATATCAGTTGTACGTAATACCTCATCTCAGAAATATAGACAGATACTGAAGGGTCTGTAATGTTACAATTAAAGGTTACAAGAAGTTCTATGGTAATCAGAAGGAAAAGAACTGAACCCTTTATTTCACTCACTGGCGTAGACTGTTCTAGTTCCACATGCCATGTTTTAATGGATATCAGTTGTATGTAATACCTCGTCTCAGAAATATAGACAGATACTGAAGGGTCTGTAATGTTGCAATTAAGGGTTACAAGAAGTTCTAAGGTGATCAGAAGGAAAAGAACTGAACCCTTTATTTCACTCACTGGCGTAGACTGTTCTAGTTCCACATGCCATGTTTTAATGGATGTCAGTTGTACGTAATACCTCATCTCAGAAATATAGACAGATACTGAAGGGTCTGTAATGTTACAATTAAAGGTTACAAGAAGTTCTAAGGTAATCAGAAGGAAAAGAACTGAACTCTTTATTTCACTCACTGGCGTAGACTGTTCTAGTTGCACATGCCATGTTTTAATGGATATCAGTTGTACGTAATACCTCATCTCAGAAATATAGACAGATACTGAAGGGTCTGTAATGTTACAATTAAAGGTTACAAGAAGTTCTAAGGTAATCAGAAGGAAAAGAACTGAACCCTTTATTTCACTCACTGGCGTAGACTGTTCTAGTTCCACATGCCATGTTTTAATGGATATCAGTTGTACGTAATACCTCATCTCAAAAATATAGAAAGATACTGAAGGGATTGTAATGTTACAATTAAAGGTTACAAGAAGTTCTAAGGTAATCAGAAGGAAAAGAACTGAATCATTTATTTCACTCACTGGCGTAGACTGTTCTAGTTCCACATGCCATGTTTTAATGGATATCAGTTGTACGTAATACCTCATCTCAGAATTATAGACAGATACTGAAGGGTCTGTAATGTTACAATTAAAGCTTACAAGAAGTTCTAAGGTAATCAAAAGGAAAAGAACTGAACCCTTTATTTCACTCACTGGCATAGACTGTTCTAGTTCCACATGCCATGTTTTAATGGATATCAGTTGTACGTAATAACTCATCTCAGAAATATAGACAGATACTGAAGGGTCTGTGATGTTACAATTAAGGGTTACAAGAAGTTCTAAGGTAATCAGAAGGAAAAGAACTGAACCCTTTATTTCACTCACTGGCGTAGACTGTTCTAGTTCCACATGCCATGTTTTAATGGATATCAGTTGTACGTAATACCTCATCTCAGAAATATAGACAGATACTGAAGGGTCTGTAATGTTACAATTAAAGGTTACAAGAAGTTCTATGGTAATCAGAAGGAAAAGAACTGAACCCTTTATTTCACTCACTGGCGTAGACTGTTCTAGTTCCACATGCCATGTTTTAATGGATATCAGTTGTATGTAATACCTCATCTCAGAAATATAGACAGATACTGAAGGGTCTGTAATGTTACAATTAAGGGTTACAAGAAGTTCTAAGGTGATCAGAAGGAAAAGAACTGAACTCTTTATTTCACTCACTGGCGTAGACTGTTCTAGTTCCACATGCCATGTTTTAATGGATATCAGTTGTACGTAATACCTCATCTCAGAAATATAGACAGATACTGAAGGGTCTGTAATGTTACAATTAAAGGTTACAAGAAGTTCTAAGGTAATCAGAAGGAAAAGAACTGAACCCTTTATTTCACTCACTGGCGTAGACTGTTCTAGTTCCACATGCCATGTTTTAATGGATATCACTTGTACGTAATACCTCATCTCAGAAATATAGACAGATACTGAAGGGTCTGTAATGTTACAATTAAAGGTTACAAGAAGTTCTAAGGTAATCAGAAGGAAAAGAACTGAACCCTTTATTTCACTCACTGGCGTAGACTGTTCTAGTTCCACATGCCATGTTTTAATGGATATCACTTGTACGTAATACCTTATCTCAGAAATATAGACAGATACTGAAGGGTCTGTAATGTTACAATTAAAGGTTACAAGAAGTTCTAAGGTAATCAGAAGGAAAAGAACTGAACCCTTTATTTCACTCACTGGCGTAGACTGTTCTAGTTCCACATGCCATGTTTTGATGGATATCACTTGTATGTAATACCTCATCTCAGAAATATAGACAGATACTGAAGGGTGTGTAATGTTACAATTAAAGGTTACAAGAAGTTCTAAGGTAATCAGAAGGAAAAGAACTGAACCCTTTATTTCACTCACTGGCGTAGACTGTTCTAGTTCCACATGCCATGTTTTAATGGATATCAGTTGTATGTAATAACTCATCTCAGAAATATAGACAGATACTGAAGGGTCTGTGATGTTACAATTAAGGGTTACAAGAAGTTCTAAGGTAATCAGAAGGAAAAGAACTGAACCCTTTATTTCACTCACTGGCGTAGACTGTTCTAGTTCCACATGCCATGTTTTAATGGATATCAGTTGTACGTAATACCTCATCTCAGAAATATAGACAGATACTGAAGGGTCTGTAATGTTACAATTAAAGGTTACAAGAAGTTCTATGGTAATCAGAAGGAAAAGAACTGAACCCTTTATTTCACTCACTGGCGTAGACTGTTCTAGTTCCACATGCCATGTTTTAATGGATATCAGTTGTATGTAATACCTCATCTCAGAAATATAGACAGATACTGAAGGTTCTGTAATGTTACAATTAAGGGTTACAAGAAGTTCTAAGGTGATCAGAAGGAAAAGAACTGAACCCTTTATTTCACTCACTGGCGTAGACTGTTCTAGTTCCACATGCCATGTTTTAATGGATATCAGTTGTACGTAATACCTCATCTCAGAAATATAGACAGATACTGAAGGGTCTGTAATGTTACAATTAAAGGTTACAAGAAGTTCTAAGGTAATCAGAAGGAAAAGAACTGAATCCTTTATTTCACTCACTGGCGTAGACTGTTCTAGTTCCACATGCCATGTTTTAATGGATATCAGTTGTACGTAATACCTCATCTCAGAAATATAGACAGATACTGAAGGGTCTGTAATGTTACAATTAAAGGTTACAAGAAGTTCTAAGGTAATCAGAAGGAAAAGAACTGAATCGTTTATTTCACTCACTGGCGTAGACTGTTCTAGTTCCACATGCCATGTTTTAATGGATATCACTTGTACGTAATACCTCATCTCAGAAATATAGACAGATACTGAAGGGTCTGTAATGTTACAATTAAAGGTTACAAGAAGTTCTAAGGTAATCAGAAGGAAAAGAACTGAACCCTTTATTTCACTCACTGGCGTAGACTGTTCTAGTTCCACATGCCATGTTTTAATGGATATCACTTGTACGTAATACCTCATCTCAGAAATATAGACAGATACTGAAGGGTCTGTAATGTTACAATTAAAGGTTACAAGAAGTTCTAAGGTAATCAGAAGGAAAAGAACTGAACCCTTTATTTCACTCACTGGCGTAGACTGTTCTAGTTCCACATGCCATGTTTTGATGGATATCACTTGTACGTAATACCTCATCTCAGAAATATAGACAGATACTGAAGGGTCTGTAATGTTACAATTAAAGGTTACAAGAAGTTCTAAGGTAATCAGAAGGAAAAGAACTGAACCCTTTATTTCACTCACTGGCGTAGACTGTTCTAGTTCCACATGCCATGTTTTAATGGATATCAGTTGTACGTAATACCTCATCTCAGAAATATAGACAGATACTGAAGGGTCTGTAATGTTACAATTAAAGGTTACAAGAAGTTCTAAGGTAATCAGAAGGAAAAGAACTGAACCCTTTATTTCACTCACTGGCGTAGACTGTTCTAGTTCCACATGCCATGTTTTAATGGATATCAGTTGTACGTAATACCTCATCTCAGAAATATAGACAGATACTGAAGGGTCTGTAATGTTACAATTAAAGGTTACAAGAAGTTCTAAGGTAATCAGAAGGAAAAGAACTGAACCCTTTATTTCACTCACTGGCGTAGACTGTTCTAGTTCCACATGCCATGTTTTGATGGATTTCACTTGTATGTAATACCTCATCTCAGAAATATAGACAGATACTGAAGGGTGTGTAATGTTACAATTAAAGGTTACAAGAAGTTCTAAGGTAATCAGAAGGAAAAGAACTGAACCCTTTATTTCACTCACTGGCGTAGACTGTTCTAGTTCCACATGCCATGTTTTAATGGATATCAGTTGTACGTAATAACTCATCTCAGAAATATAGACAGATACTGAAGGGTCTGTGATGTTACAATTAAGGGTTACAAGAAGTTCTAAGGTAATCAGAAGGAAAAGAACTGAACCCTTTATTTCACTCACTGGCGTAGACTGTTCTAGTTCCACATGCCATGTTTTAATGGATATCAGTTGTACGTAATACCTCATCTCAGAAATATAGACAGATACTGAAGGGTCTGTAATGTTACAATTAAAGGTTACAAGAAGTTCTATGGTAATCAGAAGGAAAAGAACTGAACCCTTTATTTCACTCACTGGCGTAGACTGTTCTAGTTCCACATGCCATGTTTTAATGGATATCAGTTGTATGTAATACCTCATCTCAGAAATATAGACAGATACTGAAGGTTCTGTAATGTTACAATTAAGGGTTACAAGAAGTTCTAAGGTGATCAGAAGGAAAAGAACTGAACCCTTTATTTCACTCACTGGCGTAGACTGTTCTAGTTCCACATGCCATGTTTTAATGGATATCAGTTGTACGTAATACCTCATCTCAGAAATATAGACAGATACTGAAGGGTCTGTAATGTTACAATTAAAGGTTACAAGAAGTTCTAAGGTAATCAGAAGGAAAAGAACTGAATCCTTTATTTCACTCACTGGCGTAGACTGTTCTAGTTCCACATGCCATGTTTTAATGGATATCAGTTGTACGTAATACCTCATCTCAGAAATATAGACAGATACTGAAGGGTCTGTAATGTTACAATTAAAGGTTACAAGAAGTTCTAAGGTAATCAGAAGGAAAAGAACTGAATCGTTTATTTCACTCACTGGCGTAGACTGTTCTAGTTCCACATGCCATGTTTTAATGGATATCACTTGTACGTAATACCTCATCTCAGAAATATAGACAGATACTGAAGGGTCTGTAATGTTACAATTAAAGGTTACAAGAAGTTCTAAGGTAATCAGAAGGAAAAGAACTGAACCCTTTATTTCACTCACTGGCGTAGACTGTTCTAGTTCCACATGCCATGTTTTAATGGATATCACTTGTACGTAATACCTCATCTCAGAAATATAGACAGATACTGAAGGGTCTGTAATGTTACAATTAAAGGTTACAAGAAGTTCTAAGGTAATCAGAAGGAAAAGAACTGAACCCTTTATTTCACTCACTGGCGTAGACTGTTCTAGTTCCACATGCCATGTTTTGATGGATATCACTTGTACGTAATACCTCATCTCAGAAATATAGACAGATACTGAAGGGTCTGTAATGTTACAATTAAAGGTTACAAGAAGTTCTAAGGTAATCAGAAGGAAAAGAACTGAACCCTTTATTTCACTCACTGGCGTAGACTGTTCTAGTTCCACATGCCATGTTTTAATGGATATCAGTTGTACGTAATACCTCATCTCAGAAATATAGACAGATACTGAAGGGTCTGTAATGTTACAATTAAAGGTTACAAGAAGTTCTAAGGTAATCAGAAGGAAAAGAACTGAACCCTTTATTTCACTCACTGGCGTAGACTGTTCTAGTTCCACATGCCATGTTTTAATGGATATCACTTGTACGTAATACCTCATCTCAGAAATATAGACAGATACTGAAGGGTCTGTAATGTTACAATTAAAGGTTACAAGAAGTTCTAAGGTAATCAGAAGGAAAAGAACTGAACCCTTTATTTCACTCACTGGCGTAGACTGTTCTAGTTCCACATGCCATGTTTTAATGGATATCAGTTGTACGTAATACCTCATCTCAGAAATATAGACAGATACTGAAGGGTCTGTAATGTTACAATTAAAGGTTACAAGAAGTTCTATGCTAATCAGAAGGAAAAGAACTGAACCCTTTATTTCACTCACTGGCATAGACTGTTCTAGTTCCACATGCCATGTTTTAATGGATATCAGTTGTATGTAATACCTCATCTCAGAAATATAGACAGATACTGAAGGGTCTGTAATGTTACAATTAAGGGTTACAAGAAGTTCTAAGGTGATCAGAAGGAAAAGAACTGAACCCTTTATTTCACTCACTGGCGTAGACTGTTCTAGTTCCACATACCATGTTTTAATGGATATCAGTTGTACGTAATACCTCATCTCAGAAATATAGACAGATACTGAAGGGTCTGTAATGTTACAATTAAAGTTTACAAGAAGTTCTAAGGTAATCAGAAGGAAAAGAACTGAACCCTTTATTTCACTCACTGGCGTAGACTGTTCTAGTTCCACATGCCATGTTTTAATGGATATCACTTGTACGTAATACCTCATCTCAGAAATATAGACAGATACTGAAGGGATTGTAATGTTACAATTAAAGGTTACAAGAAGTTCTAAGGTAATCAAAAGGAAAAGAACTGAACCCTTTATTTCACTCACTGGCGTAGACTGTTCTAGTTCCACATGCCATGTTTTAATGGATTTCAGTTGTACATAATAACTCATCTCAGAAATATAGACAGATAGTGAAGGTTCTGTGATGTTACAATTAAGGGTTACAAGAAGTTCTAAGGTAATCAGAAGGAAAAGAACTGAATCATTTATTTCACTCACTGGCGTAGACTGTTCTAGTTCCACATGCCATGTTTTAATGGATATCAGTTGTACGTAATACCTCATCTCAGAAATATAGACAGATACTGAAGGGTCTGTAATGTTACAATTAAAGGTTACAAGAAGTTCTATGGTAATCAGAAGAAAAAGAACTGAACCCTTTATTTCACTCACTGGCGTAGACTGTTCTAGTTCCACATGCCACGTTTTAATGGATATCAGTTGTATGTAATACCTCATCTCAGAAATATAGGCAGATACTGAAGGGTCTGTAATGTTACAATTAAGGGTTACAAGAAGTTCTAAGGTGATCAGAAGGAAAAGAACTGAACCCTTTATTTCACTCACTGGCGTAGACTGTTCTAGTTCCACATGCCATGTTTTAATGGATATCAGTTGTACGTAATACCTCATCTCAGAAATATAGACAGATACTGAAGGGTCTGTAATGTTACAATTAAAGGTTACAAGAAGTTCTAAGGTAATCAGAAGGAAAAGAACTGAATCCTTTATTTCACTCACTGGCGTAGACTGTTCTAGTTCCACATGCCATGTTTTAATGGATATCAGTTGTACGTAATACCTCATCTCAGAAATATAGACAGATACTGAAGGGTCTGTAATGTTACAATTAAAGGTTACAAGAAGTTCTAAGGTAATCAGAAGGAAAAGAACTGAACCCTTTATTTCACTCACTGGCGTAGACTGTTCTAGTTCCACATGCCATGTTTTAATGGATATCAGTTGTACGTAATACCTCATCTCAGAAATATAGAAAGATACTGAAGGGATTGTAATGTTACAATTAAAGGTTACAAGAAGTTCTAAGGTAATCAGAAGGAAAAGAACTGAATCATTTATTTCACTCACTGGCGTAGACTGTTCTAGTTCCACATGCCATGTTTTAATGGATATCAGTTGTACGTAATACCTCATCTCAGAAATATAGACAGATACTGAAGGGTCTGTAATGTTACAATTAAAGCTTACAAGAAGTTCTAAGGTAATCAAAAGGAAAAGAACTGAACCCTTTATTTCACTCACTGGCATAGACTGTTCTAGTTCCACATGCCATGTTTTAATGGATATCAGTTGTACGTAATAACTCATCTCAGAAATATACACAGATACTGAACGGTCTGTGATGTTACAATTAAGGGTTACAAGAAGTTCTAAGGTAATCAGAAGGAAAAGAACTGAACCCTTTATTTCACTCACTGGCGTAGACTGTTCTAGTTCCACATGCCATGTTTTAATGGATATCAGTTGTACGTAATACCTCATCTCAGAAATATAGACAGATACTGAAGGGTCTGTAATGTTACAATTAAAGGTTACAAGAAGTTCTAAGGGAATCAGAAGGAAAAGAACTGAACCCTTTATTTCACTCACTGGCGTAGACTGTTCTAGTTCCACATGCCATGTTTTAATGGATATCAGTTGTATGTAATACCTCATCTCAGAAATATAGGCAGATACTGAAGGGTCTGTAATGTTACAATTAAGGGTTACAAGAAGTTCTAAGGTGATCAGAAGGAAAAGAACTGAACCCTTTATTTCACTCACTGGCGTAGACTGTTCTAGTTCCACATGCCATGTTTTAATGGATATCAGTTGTACGTAATACCTCATCTCAGAAATATAGACAGATACTGAAGGGTCTGTAATGTTACAATTAAAGGTTACAAGAAGTTCTAAGGTAATCAGAAGGAAAAGAACTGAATCCTTTATTTCACTCACTGGCGTAGACTGTTCTAGTTCCACATGCCATGTTTTAATGGATATCAGTTGTACGTAATACCTCATCTCAGAAATATAGACAGATACTGAAGGGTCTGTAATGTTACAATTAAAGTTTACAAGAAGTTCTAAGGTAATCAGAAGGAAAAGAACTGAACCCTTTATTTCACTCACTGGCGTAGACTGTTCTAGTTCCACATGCCATGTTTTAATGGATATCAGTTGTACGTAATACCTCATCTCAGAAATATAGAAAGATACTGAAGGGATTGTAATGTTACAATTAAAGGTTACAAGAAGTTCTAAGGTAATCAGAAGGAAAAGAACTGAATCATTTATTTCACTCACTGGCGTAGACTGTTCTAGTTCCACATGCCATGTTTTAATGGATATCAGTTGTACGTAATACCTCATCTCAGAAATATAGACAGATACTGAAGGGTCTGTAATGTTACAATTAAAGCTTACAAGAAGTTCTAAGGTAATCAAAAGGAAAAGAACTGAACCCTTTATTTCACTCACTGGCATAGACTGTTCTAGTTCCACATGCCATGTTTTAATGGATATCAGTTGTACGTAATAACTCATCTCAGAAATATACACAGATACTGAACGGTCTGTGATGTTACAATTAAGGGTTACAAGAAGTTCTAAGGTAATCAGAAGGAAAAGAACTGAACCCTTTATTTCACTCACTGGCGTAGACTGTTCTAGTTCCACATGCCATGTTTTAATGGATATCAGTTGTACGTAATACCTCATCTCAGAAATATAGACAGATACTGAAGGGTCTGTAATGTTACAATTAAAGGTTACAAGAAGTTCTAAGGTAATCAGAAGGAAAAGAACTGAACCCTTTATTTCACTCACTGGCGTAGACTGTTCTAGTTCCACATGCCATGTTTTAATGGATATCAGTTGTACGTAATACCTCATCTCAGAAATATAGACAGATACTGAAGGGTCTGTAATGTTACAATTAAAGGTTACAAGAAGTTCTAAGGTAATCAGAAGGAAAAGAACTGAACCCTTTATTTCACTGACTGGCATAGACTGTTCTAGTTCCACATGCCATGATTTAATGGATATCAGTTGTACGTAATACCTCATCTCAGAAATATAGACAGATACTGAAGGGTCTGTAATGTTACAATTAAAGGTTACAAGAAGTTCTAAGGTAATCAGAAGGAAAAGAACTGAATCCTTTATTTCACTCACTGGCGTAGACTGTTCTAGTTCCACATGCCATGTTTTAATGGATATCAGTTGTACGTAATACCTCATCTCAGAAATATAGACAGATACTGAAGGGTCTGTAATGTTACAATTAAAGTTTACAAGAAGTTCTAAGGTAATCAGAAGGAAAAGAACTGAACCCTTTATTTCACTCACTGGCGTAGACTGTTCTAGTTCCACATGCCATGTTTTAATGGATATCAGTTGTACGTAATACCTCATCTCAGAAATATAGAAAGATACTGAAGGGATTGTAATGTTACAATTAAAGGTTACAAGAAGTTCTAAGGTAATCAGAAGGAAAAGAACTGAATCATTTATTTCACTCACTGGCGTAGACTGTTCTAGTTCCACATGCCATGTTTTAATGGATATCAGTTGTACGTAATACCTCATCTCAGAATTATAGACAGATACTGAAGGGTCTGTAATGTTACAATTAAAGCTTACAAGAAGTTCTAAGGTAATCAAAAGGAAAAGAACTGAACCCTTTATTTCACTCACTGGCATAGACTGTTCTAGTTCCACATGCCATGTTTTAATGGATATCAGTTGTACGTAATACCTCATCTCAGAAATATAGACAGATACTGAAGGGTCTGTAATGTTACAATTAAAGGTTACAAGAAGTTCTATGGTAATCAGAAGGAAAAGAACTGAACCCTTTATTTCACTCACTGGCGTAGACTGTTCTAGTTCCACATGCCATGTTTTAATGGATATCAGTTGTATGGAATACCTCATCTCAGAAATATAGACAGATACTGAAGGGTCTGTAATGTTACAATTAAGCGTTACAAGAAGTTCTAAGGTGATCAGAAGGAAAAGAACTGAACCCTTTATTTCACTCACTGGCGTAGACTGTTCTAGTTCCACATGCCATGTTTTAATGGATATCACTTGTACGTAATACCTCATCTCAGAAATATAGACAGATACTGAAGGGTCTGTAATGTTACAATTAAAGGTTACAAGAAGTTCTAAGGTAATCAGAAGGAAAAGAACTGAACTCTTTATTTCACTCACTGGCGTAGACTGTTCTAGTTGCACATGCCATGTTTTAATGGATATCAGGTGTACGTAATACCTCATCTCAGAAATATAGACAGATACTGAAGGGTCTGTAATGTTACAATTAAAGGTTACAAGAAGTTCTAAGGTAATCAGAAGGAAAAGAACTGAATCATTTATTTCACTCACTGGCGTAGACTGTTCTAGTTCCACATGCCATGTTTTAATGGATATCAGTTGTACGTAATACCTCATCTCAGAATTATAGACAGATACTGAAGGGTCTGTAATGTTACAATTAAAGCTTACAAGAAGTTCTAAGGTAATCAAAAGGAAAAGAACTGAACCCTTTATTTCACTCACTGGCATAGACTGTTCTAGTTCCACATGCCATGTTTTAATGGATATCAGTTGTACGTAATACCTCATCTCAGAAATATAGACAGATACTGAAGGGTCTGTAATGTTACAATTAAAGGTTACAAGAAGTTCTATGGTAATCAGAAGGAAAAGAACTGAACCCTTTATTTCACTCACTGGCGTAGACTGTTCTAGTTCCACATGCCATGTTTTAATGGATATCAGTTGTATGGAATACCTCATCTCAGAAATATAGACAGATACTGAAGGGTCTGTAATGTTACAATTAAGCGTTACAAGAAGTTCTAAGGTGATCAGAAGGAAAAGAACTGAACCCTTTATTTCACTCACTGGCGTAGACTGTTCTAGTTCCACATGCCATGTTTTAATGGATATCACTTGTACGTAATACCTCATCTCAGAAATATAGACAGATACTGAAGGGTCTGTAATGTTACAATTAAAGGTTACAAGAAGTTCTAAGGTAATCAGAAGGAAAAGAACTGAACTCTTTATTTCACTCACTGGCGTAGACTGTTCTAGTTGCACATGCCATGTTTTAATGGATATCAGGTGTACGTAATACCTCATCTCAGAAATATAGACAGATACTGAAGGGTCTGTAATGTTACAATTAAAGGTTACAAGAAGTTCTAAGGTAATCAGAAGGAAAAGAACTGAACCCTTTATTTCACTCACTGGCGTAGACTGTTCTAGTTCCACATGCCATGTTTTAATGGATATCAGTTGTACGTAATACCTCATCTCAGAAATATAGACAGATACTGAAGGGTCTGTAATGTTACAATTAAAGGTTACAAGAAGTTCTATGGTAATCAGAAGGAAAAGAACTGAACCCTTTATTTCACTCAATGGCGTAGACTGTTCTAGTTCCACATGCCATGTTTTAATGGATATCAGTTGTACGTAATACCTCATCTCAGAAATATAGACAGATACTGAAGGGTCTGTAATGTTACAATTAAAGGTTACAAGAAGTTCTATGGTAATCAGAAGGAAAAGAACTGAACCCTTTATTTCCCTCACTGGCGTAGACTGTTCTAGTTCCACATGCCATGTTTTAATGGATATCAGTTGTACGTAATACCTCATCTCAGAAATATAGACAGATACTGAAGGGTCTGTAATGTTACAATTAAAGGTTACAAGAAGTTCTATGGTAATCAGAAGGAAAAGAACTGAACCCTTTATTTCACTCACTGGCGTAGACTGTTCTAGTTCCACATGCCATGTTTTAATGGATATCAGTTGTATGTAATACCTCGTCTCAGAAATATAGACAGATACTGAAGGGTCTGTAATGTTACAATTAAGGGTTACAAGAAGTTCTAAGGTGATCAGAAGGAAAAGAACTGAACCCTTTATTTCACTCACTGGCGTAGACTGTTCTAGTTCCACATGCCATGTTTTAATGGATATCAGTTGTACGTAATACCTCATCTCAGAAATATAGACAGATACTGAAGGGTCTGTAATGTTACAATTAAAGGTTACAAGAAGTTCTAAGGTAATCAGAAGGAAAAGAACTGAACTCTTTATTTCACTCACTGACGTAGACTGTTCTAGTTGCACATGCCATGTTTTAATGGATATCAGTTGTACGTAATACCTCATCTCAGAAATATAGACAGATACTGAACGGTCTGTAATGTTACAATTAAAGGTTACAAGAAGTTCTAAGGTAATCAGAAGGAAAAGAACTGAACCCTTTATTTCACTCACTGGCGTAGACTGTTCTAGTTCCACATGCCATGTTTTAATGGATATCAGTTGTACGTAATACCTCATCTCAAAAATATAGAAAGATACTGAAGGGATTGTAATGTTACAATTAAAGGTTACAAGAAGTTCTAAGGTAATCAGAAGGAAAAGAACTGAATCATTTATTTCACTCACTGGCGTAGACTGTTCTAGTTCCACATGCCATGTTTTAATGGATATCAGTTGTACGTAATACCTCATCTCAGAATTATAGACAGATACTGAAGGGTCTGTAATGTTACAATTAAAGCTTACAAGAAGTTCTAAGGTAATCAAAAGGAAAAGAACTGAACCCTTTATTTCACTCACTGGCATAGACTGTTCTAGTTCCACATGCCATGTTTTAATGGATATCAGTTGTACGTAATAACTCATCTCAGAAATATAGACAGATACTGAAGGGTCTGTGATGTTACAATTAAGGGTTACAAGAAGTTCTAAGGTAATCAGAAGGAAAAGAACTGAACCCTTTATTTCACTCACTGGCGTAGACTGTTCTAGTTCCACATGCCATGTTTTAATGGATATCAGTTGTACGTAATACCTCATCTCAGAAATATAGACAGATACTGAAGGGTCTGTAATGTTACAATTAAAGGTTACAAGAAGTTCTATGGTAATCAGAAGGAAAAGAACTGAACCCTTTATTTCACTCACTGGCGTAGACTGTTCTAGTTCCACATGCCATGTTTTAATAGATATCAGTTGTATGTAATACCTCGTCTCAGAAATATAGACAGATACTGAAGGGTCTGTAATGTTACAATTAAGGGTTACAAGAAGTTCTAAGGTGATCAGAAGGAAAAGAACTGAACCCTTTATTTCACTCACTGGCGTAGACTGTTCTAGTTCCACATGCCATGTTTTAATGGATATCAGTTGTACGTAATACCTCATCTCAGAAATATAGACAGATACTGAAGGGTCTGTAATGTTACAATTAAAGGTTACAAGAAGTTCTAAGGTAATCAGAAGGAAAAGAACTGAATCCTTTATTTCACTCACTGGCGTAGACTGTTCTAGTTCCACATGCCATGTTTTAATGGATATCAGTTGTACGTAATACCTCATCTCAGAAATATAGACAGATACTGAAGGGTCTGTAATGTTACAATTAAAGTTTACAAGAAGTTCTAAGGTAATCAGAAGGAAAAGAACTGAACCCTTTATTTCACTCACTGGCGTAGACTGTTCTAGTTCCACATGTCATGTTTTAATGGATATCAGTTGTACGTAATACCTCATCTCAGAAATATAGAAAGATACTGAAGGGATTGTAATGTTACAATTAAAGGTTACAAGAAGTTCTAAGGTAATCAGAAGGAAAAGAACTGAATCATTTATTTCACTCACTGGCGTAGACTGTTCTAGTTCCACATGCCATGTTTTAATGGATATCAGTTGTACGTAATACCTCATCTCAGAATTATAGACAGATACTGAAGGGTCTGTAATGTTACAATTAAAGCTTACAAGAAGTTCTAAGGTAATCAAAAGGAAAAGAACTGAACCCTTTATTTCACTCACTGGCATAGACTGTTCTAGTTCCACATGCCATGTTTTAATGGATATCAGTTGTACGTAATAACTCATCTCAGAAATATAGACAGATACTGAAGGGTCTGTGATGTTACAATTAAGGGTTACAAGAAGTTCTAAGGTAATCAGAAGGAAAAGAACTGAACCCTTTATTTCACTCACTGGCGTAGACTGTTCTATTTCCACATGCCATGTTTTAATGGATATCAGTTGTACGTAATACCTCATCTCAGAAATATAGACAGATACTGAAGGGTCTGTAATGTTACAATTAAAGGTTACAAGAAGTTCTAAGGTAATCAGAAGGAAAAGAACTGAACCCTTTATTTCACTCACTGGCGTAGACTGTTCTAGTTCCACATGCCATGTTTTAATGGATATCAGTTGTACGTAATACCTCATCTCAGAAATATAGACAGATACTGAAGGGTCTGTAATGTTACAATTAAAGGTTACAAGAAGTTCTATGGTAATCAGAAGGAAAAGAACTGAACCCTTTATTTCACTCACTGGCGTAGACTGTTCTAGTTCCACATGCCATGTTTTAATGGATATCAGTTGTACGTAATACCTCATCTCAGAATTATAGACAGATACTGAAGGGTCTGTAATGTTGCAATTAAGGGTTACAAGAAGTTCTAAGGTGATCAGAAGGAAAAGAACTGAACCCTTTATTTCACTCACTGGCGTAGACTGTTCTAGTTCCACATGCCATGTTTTAATGGATGTCAGTTGTACGTAATACCTCATCTCAGAAATATAGACAGATACTGAAGGGTCTGTAATGTTACAATTAAAGGTTACAAGAAGTTCTAAGGTAATCAGAAGGAAAAGAACTGAACTCTTTATTTCACTCACTGGCGTAGACTGTTCTAGTTGCACATGCCATGTTTTAATGGATATCAGTTGTACGTAATACCTCATCTCAGAAATATAGACAGATACTGAAGGGTCTGTAATGTTACAATTAAAGGTTACAAGAAGTTCTAAGGTAATCAGAAGGAAAAGAACTGAACCCTTTATTTCACTCACTGGCGTAGACTGTTCTAGTTCCACATGCCATGTTTTAATGGATATCAGTTGTACGTAATACCTCATCTCAAAAATATAGAAAGATACTGAAGGGATTGTAATGTTACAATTAAAGGTTACAAGAAGTTCTAAGGTAATCAGAAGGAAAAGAACTGAATCATTTATTTCACTCACTGGCGTAGACTGTTCTAGTTCCACATGCCATGTTTTAATGGATATCAGTTGTACGTAATACCTCATCTCAGAATTATAGACAGATACTGAAGGGTCTGTAATGTTACAATTAAAGCTTACAAGAAGTTCTAAGGTAATCAAAAGGAAAAGAACTGAACCCTTTATTTCACTCACTGGCATAGACTGTTCTAGTTCCACATGCCATGTTTTAATGGATATCAGTTGTACGTAATAACTCATCTCAGAAATATAGACAGATACTGAAGGGTCTGTGATGTTACAATTAAGGGTTACAAGAAGTTCTAAGGTAATCAGAAGGAAAAGAACTGAACCCTTTATTTCACTCACTGGCGTAGACTGTTCTAGTTCCACATGCCATGTTTTAATGGATATCAGTTGTACGTAATACCTCATCTCAGAAATATAGACAGATACTGAAGGGTCTGTAATGTTACAATTAAAGGTTACAAGAAGTTCTATGGTAATCAGAAGGAAAAGAACTGAACCCTTTATTTCACTCACTGGCGTAGACTGTTCTAGTTCCACATGCCATGTTTTAATGGATATCAGTTGTATGTAATACCTCATCTCAGAAATATAGACAGATACTGAAGGGTCTGTAATGTTACAATTAAGGGTTACAAGAAGTTCTAAGGTGATCAGAAGGAAAAGAACTGAACTCTTTATTTCACTCACTGGCGTAGACTGTTCTAGTTCCACATGCCATGTTTTAATGGATATCAGTTGTACGTAATACCTCATCTCAGAAATATAGACAGATACTGAAGGGTCTGTAATGTTACAATTAAAGGTTACAAGAAGTTCTAAGGTAATCAGAAGGAAAAGAACTGAACCCTTTATTTCACTCACTGGCGTAGACTGTTCTAGTTCCACATGCCATGTTTTAATGGATATCACTTGTACGTAATACCTCATCTCAGAAATATAGACAGATACTGAAGGGTCTGTAATGTTACAATTAAAGGTTACAAGAAGTTCTAAGGTAATCAGAAGGAAAAGAACTGAACCCTTTATTTCACTCACTGGCGTAGACTGTTCTAGTTCCACATGCCATGTTTTAATGGATATCACTTGTACGTAATACCTTATCTCAGAAATATAGACAGATACTGAAGGGTCTGTAATGTTACAATTAAAGGTTACAAGAAGTTCTAAGGTAATCAGAAGGAAAAGAACTGAACCCTTTATTTCACTCACTGGCGTAGACTGTTCTAGTTCCACATGCCATGTTTTGATGGATATCACTTGTATGTAATACCTCATCTCAGAAATATAGACAGATACTGAAGGGTGTGTAATGTTACAATTAAAGGTTACAAGAAGTTCTAAGGTAATCAGAAGGAAAAGAACTGAACCCTTTATTTCACTCACTGGCGTAGACTGTTCTAGTTCCACATGCCATGTTTTAATGGATATCAGTTGTATGTAATAACTCATCTCAGAAATATAGACAGATACTGAAGGGTCTGTGATGTTACAATTAAGGGTTACAAGAAGTTCTAAGGTAATCAGAAGGAAAAGAACTGAACCCTTTATTTCACTCACTGGCGTAGACTGTTCTAGTTCCACATGCCATGTTTTAATGGATATCAGTTGTACGTAATACCTCATCTCAGAAATATAGACAGATACTGAAGGGTCTGTAATGTTACAATTAAAGGTTACAAGAAGTTCTATGGTAATCAGAAGGAAAAGATCTGAACCCTTTATTTCACTCACTGGCGTAGACTGTTCTAGTTCCACATGCCATGTTTTAATGGATATCAGTTGTATGTAATACCTCATCTCAGAAATATAGACAGATACTGAAGGTTCTGTAATTTTACAATTAAGGGTTACAAGAAGTTCTAAGGTGATCAGAAGGAAAAGAACTGAACCCTTTATTTCACTCACTGGCGTAGACTGTTCTAGTTCCACATGCCATGTTTTAATGGATATCAGTTGTACGTAATACCTCATCTCAGAAATATAGACAGATACTGAAGGGTCTGTAATGTTACAATTAAAGGTTACAAGAAGTTCTAAGGTAATCAGAAGGAAAAGAACTGAATCCTTTATTTCACTCACTGGCGTAGACTGTTCTAGTTCCACATGCCATGTTTTAATGGATATCAGTTGTACGTAATACCTCATCTCAGAAATATAGACAGATACTGAAGGGTCTGTAATGTTACAATTAAAGGTTACAAGAAGTTCTAAGGTAATCAGAAGGAAAAGAACTGAATCGTTTATTTCACTCACTGGCGTAGACTGTTCTAGTTCCACATGCCATGTTTTAATGGATATCACTTGTACGTAATACCTCATCTCAGAAATATAGACAGATACTGAAGGGTCTGTAATGTTACAATTAAAGGTTACAAGAAGTTCTAAGGTAATCAGAAGGAAAAGAACTGAACCCTTTATTTCACTCACTGGCGTAGACTGTTCTAGTTCCACATGCCATGTTTTAATGGATATCACTTGTACGTAATACCTCATCTCAGAAATATAGACAGATACTGAAGGGTCTGTAATGTTACAATTAAAGGTTACAAGAAGTTCTAAGGTAATCAGAAGGAAAAGAACTGAACCCTTTATTTCACTCACTGGCGTAGACTGTTCTAGTTCCACATGCCATGTTTTGATGGATATCACTTGTACGTAATACCTCATCTCAGAAATATAGACAGATACTGAAGGGTCTGTAATGTTACAATTAAAGGTTACAAGAAGTTCTAAGGTAATCAGAAGGAAAAGAACTGAACCCTTTATTTCACTCACTGGCGTAGACTGTTCTAGTTCCACATGCCATGTTTTAATGGATATCAGTTGTACGTAATACCTCATCTCAGAAATATAGACAGATACTGAAGGGTCTGTAATGTTACAATTAAAGGTTACAAGAAGTTCTAAGGTAATCAGAAGGAAAAGAACTGAACCCTTTATTTCACTCACTGGCGTAGACTGTTCTAGTTCCACATGCCATGTTTTAATGGATATCAGTTGTACGTAATACCTCATCTCAGAAATATAGACAGATACTGAAGGGTCTGTAATGTTACAATTAAAGGTTACAAGAAGTTCTAAGGTAATCAGAAGGAAAAGAACTGAACCCTTTATTTCACTCACTGGCGTAGACTGTTCTAGTTCCACATGCCATGTTTTGATGGATTTCACTTGTATGTAATACCTCATCTCAGAAATATAGACAGATACTGAAGGGTGTGTAATGTTACAATTAAAGGTTACAAGAAGTTCTAAGGTAATCAGAAGGAAAAGAACTGAACCCTTTATTTCACTCACTGGCGTAGACTGTTCTAGTTCCACATGCCATGTTTTAATGGATATCAGTTGTACGTAATAACTCATCTCAGAAATATAGACAGATACTGAAGGGTCTGTGATGTTACAATTAAGGGTTACAAGAAGTTCTAAGGTAATCAGAAGGAAAAGAACTGAACCCTTTATTTCACTCACTGGCGTAGACTGTTCTAGTTCCACATGCCATGTTTTAATGGATATCAGTTGTACGTAATACCTCATCTCAGAAATATAGACAGATACTGAAGGGTCTGTAATGTTACAATTAAAGGTTACAAGAAGTTCTATGGTAATCAGAAGGAAAAGAACTGAACCCTTTATTTCACTCACTGGCGTAGACTGTTCTAGTTCCACATGCCATGTTTTAATGGATATCAGTTGTATGTAATACCTCATCTCAGAAATATAGACAGATACTGAAGGTTCTGTAATGTTACAATTAAGGGTTACAAGAAGTTCTAAGGTGATCAGAAGGAAAAGAACTGAACCCTTTATTTCACTCACTGGCGTAGACTGTTCTAGTTCCACATGCCATGTTTTAATGGATATCAGTTGTACGTAATACCTCATCTCAGAAATATAGACAGATACTGAAGGGTCTGTAATGTTACAATTAAAGGTTACAAGAAGTTCTAAGGTAATCAGAAGGAAAAGAACTGAATCCTTTATTTCACTCACTGGCGTAGACTGTTCTAGTTCCACATGCCATGTTTTAATGGATATCAGTTGTACGTAATACCTCATCTCAGAAATATAGACAGATACTGAAGGGTCTGTAATGTTACAATTAAAGGTTACAAGAAGTTCTAAGGTAATCAGAAGGAAAAGAACTGAATCGTTTATTTCACTCACTGGCGTAGACTGTTCTAGTTCCACATGCCATGTTTTAATGGATATCACTTGTACGTAATACCTCATCTCAGAAATATAGACAGATACTGAAGGGTCTGTAATGTTACAATTAAAGGTTACAAGAAGTTCTAAGGTAATCAGAAGGAAAAGAACTGAACCCTTTATTTCACTCACTGGCGTAGACTGTTCTAGTTCCACATGCCATGTTTTAATGGATATCACTTGTACGTAATACCTCATCTCAGAAATATAGACAGATACTGAAGGGTGTGTAATGTTACAATTAAAGGTTACAAGAAGTTCTAAGGTAATCAGAAGGAAAAGAACTGAACCCTTTATTTCACTCACTGGCGTAGACTGTTCTAGTTCCACATGCCATGTTTTGATGGATATCACTTGTACGTAATACCTCATCTCAGAAATATAGACAGATACTGAAGGGTCTGTAATGTTACAATTAAAGGTTACAAGAAGTTCTAAGGTAATCAGAAGGAAAAGAACTGAACCCTTTATTTCACTCACTGGCGTAGACTGTTCTAGTTCCACATGCCATGTTTTAATGGATATCAGTTGTACGTAATACCTCATCTCAGAAATATAGACAGATACTGAAGGGTCTGTAATGTTACAATTAAAGGTTACAAGAAGTTCTAAGGTAATCAGAAGGAAAAGAACTGAACCCTTTATTTCACTCACTGGCGTAGACTGTTCTAGTTCCACATGCCATGTTTTAATGGATATCACTTGTACGTAATACCTCATCTCAGAAATATAGACAGATACTGAAGGGTCTGTAATGTTACAATTAAAGGTTACAAGAAGTTCTAAGGTAATCAGAAGGAAAAGAACTGAACCCTTTATTTCACTCACTGGCGTAGACTGTTCTAGTTCCACATGCCATGTTTTAATGGATATCAGTTGTACGTAATACCTCATCTCAGAAATATAGACAGATACTGAAGGGTCTGTAATGTTACAATTAAAGGTTACAAGAAGTTCTAAGGTAATCAGAAGGAAAAGAACTGAACCCTTTATTTCACTCACTGGCGTAGACTGTTCTAGTTCCACATGCCATGTTTTAATGGATATCACTTGTACGTAATACCTCATCTCAGAAATATAGACAGATACTGAAGGGTCTGTAATGTTACAATTAAAGGTTACAAGAAGTTCTAAGGTAATCAGAAGGAAAAGAACTGAACCCTTTTTTTCACTCACTGGCGTAGACTGTTCTAGTTCCACATGCCATGTTTTGATGGATATCACTTGTACGTAATACCTCATCTCAGAAATATAGACAGATACTGAAGGGTCTGTAATGTTACAATTAAAGGTTACAAGAAGTTCTAAGGTAATCAGAAGGAAAAGAACTGAACCCTTTATTTCACTCACTGGCGTAGACTGTTCTAGTTCCACATGCCATGTTTTAATGGATATCAGTTGTACGTAATACCTCATCTCAGAAATATAGACAGATACTGAAGGGTCTGTAATGTTACAATTAAAGGTTACAAGAAGTTCTATGCTAATCAGAAGGAAAAGAACTGAACCCTTTATTTCACTCACTGGCATAGATTGTTCTAGTTCCACATGCCATGTTTTAATGGATATCAGTTGTATGTAATACCTCATCTCAGAAATATAGACAGATACTGAAGGGTCTGTAATGTTACAATTAAGGGTTACAAGAAGTTCTAAGGTGATCAGAAGGAAAAGAACTGAACCCTTTATTTCACTCACTGGCGTAGACTGTTCTAGTTCCACATACCATGTTTTAATGGATATCAGTTGTACGTAATACCTCATCTCAGAAATATAGACAGATACTGAAGGGTCTGTAATGTTACAATTAAAGTTTACAAGAAGTTCTAAGGTAATCAGAAGGAAAAGAACTGAACCCTTTATTTCACTCACTGGCGTAGACTGTTCTAGTTCCACATGCCATGTTTTAATGGATATCACTTGTACGTAATACCTCATCTCAGAAATATAGACAGATACTGAAGGGTCTGTAATGTTACAATTAAAGGTTACAAGAAGTTCTAAGGTAATCAGAAGGAAAAGAACTGAACCCTTTATTTCACTCACTGGCGTAGACTGTTCTAGTTCCACATGCCATGTTTTGATGGATATCACTTGTACGTAATACCTCATCTCAGAAATATAGACAGATACTGAAGGGTCTGTAATGTTACAATTAAAGGTTACAAGAAGTTCTAAGGTAATCAGAAGGAAAAGAACTGAACCCTTCATTTCACTCACTGGCGTAGACTGTTCTAGTTCCACATGCCATGTTTTAATGGATATCAGTTGTACGTAATAACTCATCTCAGAAATATAGACAGATACTGAAGGGTCTGTGATGTTACAATTAAGGGTTACAAGAAGTTCTAAGGTAATCAGAAGGAAAAGAACTGAACCCTTTATTTCACTCACTGGCGTAGACTGTTCTAGTTCCACATGCCATGTTTTAATGGATATCAGTTGTACGTAATACCTCATCTCAGAAATATAGACAGATATTGAAGGGTCTGTAATGTTACAATTAAAGGTTACAAGAAGTTCTATGGTAATCAGAAGGAAAAGAACTGATCCCTTTATTTCACTCACTGGCGTAGACTGTTCTAGTTCCACATGCCATGTTTTAATGGATATCAGTTGTATGTAATACCTCATCCCAGAAATATAGACAGATACTGAAGGGTCTGTAATGTTACAATTAAGGGTTACAAGAAGTTCTAAGGTGATCAGAAGGAAAAGAACTGAACCCTTTATTTCACTCACTGGCGTAGACTGTTCTAGTTCCACATGCCATGTTTTAATGGATATCAGTTGTACGTAATACCTCATCTCAGAAATATAGACAGATACTGAAGGGTCTGTAATGTTACAATTAAAGGTTACAAGAAGTTCTAAGGTAATCAGAAGGAAAAGAACTGAATCCTTTATTTAACTCTCTGGCGTAGACTGTTCTAGTTCCACATACCATGTTTTAATGGATATCAGTTGTACGTAATACCTCATCTCAGAAATATAGACAGATACTGAAGGTTCTGTAATGTTACAATTAAGGGTTACAAGAAGTTCTAAGGTGATCAGAAGGAAAAGAACTGAACCCTTTATTTCACTCACTGGCGTAGACTGTTCTAGTTCCACATGCCATGTTTTAATGGATATCAGTTGTACGTAATACCTCATCTCAGAAATATAGACAGATACTGAAGGGTCTGTAATGTTACAATTAAAGGTTACAAGAAGTTCTAAGGTAATCAGAAGGAAAAGAACTGAATCCTTTATTTCACTCACTGGCGTAGACTGTTCTAGTTCCACATGCCATGTTTTAATGGATATCAGTTGTACGTAATACCTCATCTCAGAAATATAGACAGATACTGAAGGGTCTGTAATGTTACAATTAAAGGTTACAAGAAGTTCTAAGGTAATCAGAAGGAAAAGAACTGAATCCTTTATTTCACTCACTGGCGTAGACTGTTCTAGTTCCACATGCCATGTTTTAATGGATATCACTTGTACGTAATACCTCATCTCAGAAATATAGACAGATACTGAAGGGTCTGTAATGTTACAATTAAAGGTTACAAGAAGTTCTAAGGTAATCAGAAGGAAAAGAACTGAACCCTTTATTTCACTCACTGGCGTAGACTGTTCTAGTTCCACATGCCATGTTTTAATGGATATCACTTGTACGTAATACCTCATCTCAGAAATATAGACAGATACTGAAGGGTCTGTAATGTTACAATTAAAGGTTACAAGAAGTTCTAAGGTAATCAGAAGGAAAAGACCTGAACCCTTTATTTCACTCACTGGCGTAGACTGTTCTAGTTCCACATGCCATGTTTTAATGGATATCAGTTGTACGTAATACCTCATCTCAGAAATATACACAGATACTGAAGGGTCTGTAATGTTACAATTAAAGGTTACAAGAAGTTCTAAGGTAATCAGAAGGAAAAGAACTGAACCCTTTATTTCACTCACTGGCGTAGACTGTTCTAGTTCCACATGCCATGTTTTAATGGATATCACTTGTACGTAATACCTCATCTCAGAAATATAGACAGATACTGAAGGGTCTGTAATGTTACAATTAAAGGTTACAAGAAGTTCTAAGGTAATCAGAAGGAAAAGAACTGAACCCTTTATTTCACTCACTGGCGTAGACTGTTCTAGTTCCACATGCCATGTTTTAATGGATATCAGTTGTACGTAATACCTCATCTCAGAAATATAGACAGATACTGAAGGGTCTGTAATGTTACAATTAAAGGTTACAAGAAGTTCTAAGGTAATCAGAAGGAAAAGAACTGAACCCTTTATTTCACTCACTGGCGTAGACTGTTCTAGTTCCACATGCCATGTTTTAATGGATATCACTTGTACGTAATACCTCATCTCAGAAATATAGACAGATACTGAAGGGTCTGTAATGTTACAATTAAAGGTTACAAGAAGTTCTAAGGTAATCAGAAGGAAAAGAACTGAACCCTTTTTTTCACTCACTGGCGTAGACTGTTCTAGTTCCACATGCCATGTTTTGATGGATATCACTTGTACGTAATACCTCATCTCAGAAATATAGACAGATACTGAAGGGTCTGTAATGTTACAATTAAAGGTTACAAGAAGTTCTAAGGTAATCAGAAGGAAAAGAACTGAACCCTTTATTTCACTCACTGGCGTAGACTGTTCTAGTTCCACATGCCATGTTTTAATGGATATCAGTTGTACGTAATACCTCATCTCAGAAATATAGACAGATACTGAAGGGTCTGTAATGTTACAATTAAAGGTTACAAGAAGTTCTAAGCTAATCAGAAGGAAAAGAACTGAACCCTTTATTTCACTCACTGGCATAGACTGTTCTAGTTCCACATGCCATGTTTTAATGGATATCAGTTGTATGTAATACCTCATCTCAGAAATATAGACAGATACTGAAGGGTCTGTAATGTTACAATTAAAGGTTACAAGAAGTTCTAAGGTAATCAGAAGGAAAAGAACTGAACCCTTCATTTCACTCACTGGCGTAGACTGTTCTAGTTCCACATGCCATGTTTTAATGGATATCAGTTGTACGTAATAACTCATCTCAGAAATATAGACAGATACTGAAGGGTCTGTGATGTTACAATTAAGGGTTACAAGAAGTTCTAAGGTAATCAGAAGGAAAAGAACTGAACCCTTTATTTCACTCACTGGCGTAGACTGTTCTAGTTCCACATGCCATGTTTTAATGGATATCAGTTGTACGTAATACCTCATCTCAGAAATATAGACAGATATTGAAGGGTCTGTAATGTTACAATTAAAGGTTACAAGAAGTTCTATGGTAATCAGAAGGAAAAGAACTGATCCCTTTATTTCACTCACTGGCGTAGACTGTTCTAGTTCCACATGCCATGTTTTAATGGATATCAGTTGTATGTAATACCTCATCTCAGAAATATAGACAGATACTGAAGGGTCTGTAATGTTACAATTAAGGGTTACAAGAAGTTCTAAGGGGATCAGAAGGAAAAGAACTGAACCCTTTATTTCACTCACTGGCGTAGACTGTTCTAGTTCCACATGCCATGTTTTAATGGATATCAGTTGTACGTAATACCTCATCTCAGAAATATAGACAGATACTGAAGGGTCTGTAATGTTACAATTAAAGGTTACAAGAAGTTCTAAGGTAATCAGAAGGAAAAGAACTGAATCCTTTATTTAACTCTCTGGCGTAGACTGTTCTAGTTCCACATACCATGTTTTAATGGATATCAGTTGTACGTAATACCTCATCTCAGAAATATAGACAGATACTGAAGGGTCTGTAATGTTACAATTAAAGGTTACAAGAAGTTCTAAGGTAATCAGAAGGAAAAGAACTGAACCCTTTATTTCACTCACTGGCGTAGACTGTTCTAGTTCCACATGCCATGTTTTAATGGATATCACTTGTACGTAATACCTCATCTCAGAAATATAGACAGATACTGAAGGGTCTGTAATGTTACAATTAAAGGTTACAAGAAGTTCTAAGGTAATCAGAAGGAAAAGAACTGAACCCTTTATTTCACTCACTGGCGTAGACTGTTCTAGTTCCACATGCCATGTTTTAATGGATATCAGTTGTACGTAATACCTCATCTCAGAAATATAGACAGATACTGAAGGGTCTGTAATGTTACAATTAAAGGTTACAAGAAGTTCTAAGGTAATCAGAAGGAAAAGAACTGAACCCTTTATTTCACTCACTGGCGTAGACTGTTCTAGTTCCACATGCCATGTTTTAATGGATATCACTTGTACGTAATACCTCATCTCAGAAATATAGACAGATACTGAAGGGTCTGTAATGTTACAATTAAAGGTTACAAGAAGTTCTAAGGTAATCAGAAGGAAAAGAACTGAACCCTTTTTTTCACTCACTGGCGTAGACTGTTCTAGTTCCACATGCCATGTTTTGATGGATATCACTTGTACGTAATACCTCATCTCAGAAATATAGACAGATACTGAAGGGTCTGTAATGTTACAATTAAAGGTTACAAGAAGTTCTAAGGTAATCAGAAGGAAAAGAACTGAACCCTTTATTTCACTCACTGGCGTAGACTGTTCTAGTTCCACATGCCATGTTTTAATGGATATCAGTTGTACGTAATACCTCATCTCAGAAATATAGACAGATACTGAAGGGTCTGTAATGTTACAATTAAAGGTTACAAGAAGTTCTATGCTAATCAGAAGGAAAAGAACTGAACCCTTTATTTCACTCACTGGCATAGACTGTTCTAGTTCCACATGCCATGTTTTAATGGATATCAGTTGTATGTAATACCTCATCTCAGAAATATAGACAGATACTGAAGGGTCTGTAATGTTACAATTAAGGGTTACAAGAAGTTCTAAGGTGATCAGAAGGAAAAGAACTGAACCCTTTATTTCACTCACTGGCGTAGACTGTTCTAGTTCCACATACCATGTTTTAATGGATATCAGTTGTACGTAATACCTCATCTCAGAAATATAGACAGATACTGAAGGGTCTGTAATGTTACAATTAAAGGTTACAAGAAGTTCTAAGGTAATCAGAAGGAAAAGAACTGAATCCTTTATTTAACTCTCTGGCGTAGACTGTTCTAGTTCCACATACCATGTTTTAATGGATATCAGTTGTACGTAATACCTCATCTCAGAAATATAGACAGATACTGAAGGGTCTATAATGTTACAATTAAAGTTTACAAGAAGTTCTAAGGTAATCAGAAGGAAAAGAACTGAACCCTTTATTTCACTCACTGGCGTAGACTGTTCTAGTTCCACATGCCATGTTTTAATGGATATCAGTTGTACGTAATACCTCATCTCAGAAATATAGACAGATACTGAAGGGTCTGTAATGTTACAATTAAAGGTTACAAGAAGTTCTAAGGTAATCAGAAGGAAAAGAACTGAATCCTTTATTTCACTCACTGGCGTAGACTGTTCTAGTTCCACATGCCATGTTTTAATGGATATCAGTTGTACGTAATACCTCATCTCAGAAATATAGACAGATACTGAAGGGTCTGTAATGTTACAATTAAAGCTTACAAGAAGTTCTAAGGTGATCAGAAGGGAAAGAACTGAACCCTTTATTTCACGCACTAGCGTAGACTGTTCTAGTTCCACATGCCATGTTTTAATGGATATCAGTTGTACGTAATACCTCATCTCAGAAATATAGACAGATACTGAAGGGTCTGTAATGTTACAATTAAAGCTTACAAGAAGTTCTAAGGTGATCAGAAGGAAAAGAACTGAACCCTTTATTTCACTCACTGGCGTAGACTGTTCTAGTTCCACATGCCATGTTTTAATGGATATCAGTTGTACGTAATACCTCATCTCAGAAATATAGACAGATACTGAAGGGTCTGTAATGTTACAATTAAAGCTTACAAGAAGTTCTAAGGTGATCAGAAGGAAAAGAACTGAACCCTTTATTTCACTCACTGGCGTAGACTGTTCTAGTTCCACATGCCATGTTTTAATGGATATCAGTTGTACGTAATACCTCATCTCAGAAATATAGACAGATACTGAAGGGTCTGTAATGTTACAATTAAAGGTTACAAGAAGTTCTATGGTAATCAGAAGGAAAAGAACTGAACTCTTTATTTCACTCACTGGCGTAGACTGTTCTAGTTCCACATGCCATGTTTTAATGGATATCAGTTGTACGTAATACCTCATCTCAGAAATATAGACAGATACTGAAGGGTCTGTAATGTTACAATTAAAGGTTACAAGAAGTTCTAAGGTAATCAGAAGGAAAAGAACTGAAACCTTTATTTCACTCACTGGCGTAGACTGTTCTAGTTCCACATGCCATGTTTTGATGGATATCACTTGTACGTAATACCTCATCTCAGAAATATAGACAGATACTGAAGGGTCTGTAATGTTACAATTAAAGGTTACAAGAAGTTCTAAGGTAATCAGAAGGAAAAGAACTGAACCCTTTATTTCACTCACTGGCGTAGACTGTTCTAGTTCCACATGCCATGTTTTAATGGATATCAGTTGTACGTAATACCTCATCTCAGAAATATAGACAGATACTGAAGGGTCTGTAATGTTACAATTAAAGGTTACAAGAAGTTCTAAGGTAATCAGAAGGAAAAGAACTGAACCCTTTATTTCACTCACTGGCGTAGACTGTTCTAGTTCCACATGCCATGTTTTAATGGATATCAGTTGTACGTAATACCTCATCTCAGAAATATATACAGATACTGAAGGGTCTGTAATGTTACAATTAAAGGTTACAAGAAGTTCTATGGTAATCAGAAGGAAAAGAACTGAACCCTTTATTTCACTCACTGGCGTAGACTGTTCTAGTTCCACATGCCATGTTTTAATGGATATCAGTTGTACGTAATACCTCATCTCAGAAATATAGACAGATACTGAAGGGTCTGTAATGTTACAATTAAAGGTTACAAGAAGTTCTATGGTAATCAGAAGGAAAAGAACTGAACCCTTTATTTCACTCACTGGCGTAGACTGTTCTAGTTCCACATGCCATGTTTTAATGGATATCAGTTGTACGTAATACCTCATCTCAGAAATATAGACAGATACTGAAGGGTCTGTAATGTTACAATTAAGGGTTACAAGAAGTTCTAAGGTAATCAGAAGGAAAAGAACTGAACCCTTTATTTCACTGACTGGCGTAGACTGTTCTAGTTCCACATGCCATGTTTTAATGGATGTCAGTTGTACGTAATACCTCATCTCAGAAATATAGACAGATACTGAAGGGTCTGTAATGTTACAATTAAGGGTTACAAGAAGTTCTAAGGTAATCAGAAGGAAAAGAACTGAACCCTTTATTTCACTCACTGGTGTAGACTATTCTAGTTCCACAAGCCATGTTTTGATGGATATCACTTGTACGTAATACCTCATCTCAGAAATATACACAGATACTGAAGGGTCTGTCATGTTACAATTAAGGGTTACAAGAAGTTCTAAGGTAATCAGAAGGAAAAGAACTGAACCCTTTATTTCACTCACTGGTGTAGACTATTCTAGTTCCACATGCCATGTTTTAATGGATGTCAGTTGTACGTAATACCTCATCTCAGAAATATAGACAGATACTGAAGGGTCTGTAATGTTACAATTAAGGGTTACAAGAAGTTCTAAGGTAATCAGAAGGAAAAGAACTGAACCCTTTATTTCACTCACTGGCGTAGACTGTTCTAGTTCCACATGCCATGTTTTGATGGATATCACTTGTACGTAATACCTCATCTCAGAAATATAGACAGATACTGAAGGGTCTGTAATGTTACAATTAAAGGTTACAAGAAGTTCAATGGTAATCAGAAGGAAAAGAACTGAACCCTTTATTTCACTCACTGGCGTAGACTGTTCTAGTTCCACATGCCATGTTTTAATGGATATCAGTTGTACGTAATACCTCATCTCAGAAATATAGACAGATACTGAAGGGTCTGTAATGTTACAATTAAGGGTTACAAGAAGTTCTAAGGTAATCAGAAGGAAAAGAACTGAACCCTTTATTTCACTCACTGGCGTAGACTGTTCTAGTTCCACATGCCATGTTTTAATGGATGTCAGTTGTACGTAATACCTCATCTCAGAAATATACACAGATACTGAAGGGTCTGTAATGTTACAATTAAAGGTTACAAGAAGTTCTAAGGTAATCAGAAGGAAAAGAACTGAACCCTTTATTTCACTCACTGGCGTAGACTGTTCTAGTTCCACATGCCATGTTTTAATGGATATCAGTTGTACGTAATACCTCATCTCAGAAATATAGACAGATACTGAAGGGTCTGTAATGTTACAATTAAAGGTTACAAGAAGTTCTAAGGTAATCAGAAGGAAAAGAACTGAACCCTTTATTTCACTCACTGGCGTAGACTGTTCTAGTTCCACATGCCATGTTTTAATGGATATCAGTTGTACGTAATACCTCATCTCAGAAATATATACAGATACTGAAGGGTCTGTAATGTTACAATTAAAGGTTACAAGAAGTTCTATGGTAATCAGAAGGAAAAGAACTGAACCCTTTATTTCACTCACTGGCGTAGACTGTTCTAGTTCCACATGCCATGTTTTAATGGATATCAGTTGTACGTAATACCTCATCTCAGAAATATAGACCGATACTGAAGGGTCTGTAATGTTACAATTAAGGGTTACAAGAAGTTCTAAGGTAATCAGAAGGAAAAGAACTGAACCCTTTATTTCACTCACTGGCGTAGACTGTTCTAGTTCCACATGCCATGTTTTAATGGATGTCATTTGTACGTAATACCTCATCTCAGAAATATAGACAGATACTGAAGGGTCTGTAATGTTACAATTAAGGGTTACAAGAAGTTCTAAGGTAATCAGAAGGAAAAGAACCTAACCCTTTATTTCACTCACTGGTGTAGACTATTCTAGTTCCACATGCCATGTTTTAATGGATATCAGTTGTACGTAATACCTCATCTCAGAAATATAGACAGATACTGAAGGGTCTGTAATGTTACAATTAAGGGTTACAAGAAGTTCTAAGGTAATCAGAAGGAAAAGAACTGAACCCTTTATTTCACTCACTGGCGTAGACTGTTCTAGTTCCACATGCCATGTTTTAATGGATGTCAGTTGTACGTAATACCTCATCTCAGAAATATAGACAGATACTGAAGGGTCTGTAATGTTACAATTAAGGGTTACAAGAAGTTCTAAGGTAATCAGAATGAAAAGAACTGAACCCTTTATTTCACTCACTGGTGTAGACTATTCTAGTTCCACATGCCATGTTTTGATGGATATCACTTGTACGTAATACCTCATCTCAGAAATATAGACAGATACTGAAGGGTCTGTAATGTTACAATTAAGGGTTACAAGAAGTTCTAAGGTAATCAGAAGGAAAAGAACTGAACCCTTTATTTCACTCACTGGTGTAGACTATTCTAGTTCCACATGCCATGTTTTAATGGATGTCAGTTGTACGTAATACCTCATCTCAGAAATATAGACAGATACTGAAGGGTCTGTAATGTTACAATTAAGGGTTACAAGAAGTTCTAAGGTAATCAGAAGGAAAAGAACTGAACCCTTTATTTCACTCACTGGCGTAGACTGTTCTAGTTCCACATGCCATGTTTTAATGGATGTCAGTTTTACGTAATACCTCATCTCAGAAATATAGACAGATACTGAAGGGTCTGCAATGTTACAATTAAGGGTTACAAGAAGTTCTAAGGTAATCAGAAGGAAAAGAACTGAACCCTTTATTTCACTCACT
Source organism: Acanthosepion lycidas (assembly GCA_963932145.1). Taxonomy (NCBI): domain Eukaryota; kingdom Metazoa; phylum Mollusca; class Cephalopoda; order Sepiida; family Sepiidae; genus Acanthosepion; species Acanthosepion lycidas. The sequence continues at coordinate 93,243,722 of OZ010575.1, forward strand.
GGTGTAGACTATTCTAGTTCCACATGCCATGTTTTAATGGATGTCAGTTGTACGTAATACCTCATCTCAGAAATATAGACAGATACTGAAGGGTCTGTAATGTTACAATTAAGGGTTACAAGAAGTTCTAAGGTAATCAGAAGGAAAAGAACTGAACCCTTTATTTCACTCACTGGCGTAGACTGTTCTAGTTCCACATGCCATGTTTTAATGGATGTCAGTTGTACGTAATACCTCATCTCAGAAATATAGACAGATACTGAAGGGTCTGTAATGTTACAATTAAGGGTTACAAGAAGTTCTAAGGTAATCAGAAGGAAAAGAACTGAACCCTTTATTTCACTCACTGGCGTAGACTGTTCTAGTTCCACATGCCATGTTTTGATGGATATCACTTGTACGTAATACCTCATCTCAGAAATATAGACAGATACTGAAGGGTCTGTAATGTTACAATTAAAGGTTACAAGAACTTCTATGGTAATCAGAAGGAAAAGAACTGAACCCTTTATTTCACTCACTGGCGTAGACTGTTCTAGTTCCACATGCCATGTTTTAATGGATATCAGTTGTACGTAATACCTCATCTCAGAAATATAGACAGATACTGAAGGGTCTGTAATGTTACAATTAAGGGTTACAAGAAGTTCTAAGGTAATCAGAAGGAAAAGAACTGAACCCTTTATTTCACTCACTGGCGTAGACTGTTCTAGTTCCACATGCCATGTTTTAATGGATGTCAGTTGTACGTAATACCTCATCTCAGAAATATACACAGATACTGAAGGGTCTGTAATGTTACAATTAAGGGTTACAAGAAGTTCTAAGGTAATCAGAAGGAAAAGAACTGAACCCTTTATTTCACTCACTGGCGTAGACTATTCTAGTTCCACATGCCATGTTTTAATGGATATCAGTTGTACATAATACCTCATCTCAGAAATATATACAGATACTGAAGGGTCTGTAATGTTACAATTAAAGGTTACAAGAAGTTCTAAGGTAATCAGAAGGAAAAGAACTGAACCCTTTATTTCACTCACTGGCGTAGACTGTTCTAGTTCCACATTCCATGTTTTAATGGATATCAGTTGTACGTAATACCTCATCTCAGAAATATATACAGATACTGAAGGGTCTGTAATGTTACAATTAAAGGTTACAAGAAGTTCTATGGTAATCAGAAGGAAAAGAACTGAACCCTTTATTTCACTCACTCGCGTAGACTGTTCTAGTTCCACATGCCATGTTTTAATGGATATCAGTTGTACGTAATACCTCATCTCAGAAATATAGACAGATACTGAAGGGTCTGTAATGTTACAATTAAGGGTTACAAGAAGTTCTAAGGTAATCAGAAGGAAAAGAACTGAACCCTTTATTTCACTCACTGGCGTAGACTGTTCTAGTTCCACATGCCATGTTTTAATGGATGTCAGTTGTACGTAATACCTCATCTCAGAAATATAGACAGATACTGAAGGGTCTGTAATGTTACAATTAAGGGTTACAAGAAGTTCTAAGGTAATCAGAAGGAAAAGAACTGAACCCTTTATTTCACTCACTGGTGTGGACTATTCTAGTTCCACATGCCATGTTTTAATGGATATCAGTTGCACGTAATACCTCATCTCAGAAATATAGACAGATACTGAAGGGTCTGTAATGTTACAATTAAGGGTTACAAGAAGTTCTAAGGTAATCAGAAGGAAAAGAACTGAACCCTTTATTTCACTCACTGGCGTAGACTGTTCTAGTTCCACATGCCATGTTTTAATGGATGTCAGTTGTACGTAATACCTCATCTCAGAAATATAGACAGATACTGAAGGGTCTGTAATGTTACAATTAAGGGTTACAAGAAGTTCTAAGGTAATCAGAAGGAAAAGAACTGAACCCTTTATTTCACTCACTGGCGTAGACTGTTCTAGTTCCACATGCCACGTTTGGATGGATATCACTTGTACGTAATACCTCATCTCAGAAATATAGACAGATACTGAAGGGTCTGTAATGTTACATTTAAAGGTTACAAGAAGTTCTATGGTAATCAGAAGGAAAAGAACTGAACCCTTTATTTCACTCACTGGCGTAGACTGTTCTAGTTCCACATGCCATGTTTTAATGGATATCAGTTGTACGTAATACCTCATCTCAGAAATATAGACAGATACTGAAGGGTCTGTAATGTTACAATTAAGGGTTACAAGAAGTTCTAAGGTAATCAGAAGGAAAAGAACTGAACCCTTTATTTCACTCACTGGCGTAGACTGTTCTAGTTCCACATGCCATGTTTTAATGGATGTCAGTTGTACGTAATACCTCATCTCAGAAATATACACAGATACTGAAGGGTCTGTAATGTTACAATTAAGGGTTACAAGAAGTTCTAAGGTAATCAGAAGGAAAAGAACTGAACCCTTTATTTCACTCACTGGCGTAGACTGTTCTAGTTCCACATGCCATGTTTTAATGGATGTCAGTTGTACGTAATACCTCATCTCAGAAATATACACAGATACTGAAGGGTCTGTAATGTTACAATTAAGGGTTACAAGAAGTTCTAAGGTAATCAGAAGGAAAAGAACTGAACCCTTTATTTCACTCACTGGCGTAGACTGTTCTAGTTCCACATGCCATGTTTTAATGGATGTCAGTTGTACGTAATACCTCATCTCAGAAATATACACAGATACTGAAGGGTCTGTAATGTTACAATTAAGGGTTACAAGAAGTTCTAAGGTAATCAGAAGGAAAAGAACTGAACCCTTTATTTCACTCACTGGCGTAGACTGTTCTAGTTCCACATGCCATGTTTTAATGGATGTCAGTTGTACGTAATACCTCATCTCAGAAATATAGACAGATACTGAAGGGTCTGTAATGTTACAATTAAGGGTTACAAGAAGTTCTAAGGTAATCAGAAGGAAAAGAACTGAACCCTTTATTTCACTCACTGGCGTAGACTGTTCTAGTTCCACATGCCATGTTTTAATGGATATCAGTTGTACGTAATACCTCATCTCAGAAATATAGACAGATACTGAAGGGTCTGTAATGTTACAATTAAAGGTTACAAGAAGTTCTATGGTAATCAGAAGGAAAAGAACTGAACCCTTTATTTCACTCACTGGCGTAGACTGTTCTAGTTCCACATGCCATGTTTTAATGGATATCAGTTGTACGTAATACCTCATCTCAGAAATATAGACAGATACTGAAGGGTCTGTAATGTTACAATTAAGGGTTACAAGAAGTTCTAAGGTAATCAGAAGGAAAAGAACTGAACCCTTTATTTCACTCACTGGCGTAGACTGTTCTAGTTCCACATGCCATGTTTTAATGGATGTCAGTTGTACGTAATACCTCATCTCAGAAATATACACAGATACTGAAGGGTCTGTAATGTTACAATTAAGGGTTACAAGAAGTTCTAAGGTAATCAGAAGGAAAAGAACTGAACCCTTTATTTCACTCACTGGCGTAGACTATTCTAGTTCCACATGCCATGTTTTAATGGATATCAGTTGTACGTAATACCTCATCTCAGAAATATAGACAGATACTGAAGGGTCTGTAATGTTACAATTAAAGGTTACAAGAAGTTCTAAGGTAATCAGAAGGAAAAGAACTGAACCCTTTATTTCACTCACTGGCATAGACTGTTCTAGTTCCACATGCCATGTTTTGATGGATATCACTTGTACGTAATACCTCATCTCAGAAATACAGACAGATACTGAAGGGTCTGTAATGTTACAATTAAGGATTACAAGAAGTTCTAAGTTAATCAGAAGGAAAAGAACTGAACCCTTTATTTCACTCACTGGCGTAGACTGTTCTAGTTCCACATGCCATGTTTTAATGGATATCAGTTGTACGTAATACCTCATCTCAGAAATATAGACAGATACTGAAGGGTCTGTAATGTTACAATTAAGGGTTACAAGAAGTTCTAAGGTAATCAGAAGGAAAAGAACTGAACCCTTTATTTCACTCACTGGCGTAGACTGTTCTAGTTCCACATGCCATGTTTTAATGGATGTCAGTTGTACGTAATACCTCATCTCAGAAATATAGACAGATACTGAAGGGTCTGTAATGTTACAATTAAGGGTTACAAGAAGTTCTAAGGTAATCAGAAGGAAAAGAACTGAACCCTTTATTTCACTCACTGGCGTAGACTGTTCTAGTTCCACATGCCATGTTTTGATGGATATCACTTGTACGTAATACCTCATCTCAGAAATATAGACAGATACTGAAGGGTCTGTAATGTTACAATTAAAGGTTACAAGAACTTCTATGGTAATCAGAAGGAAAAGAACTGAACCCTTTATTTCACTCACTGGCGTAGACTGTTCTAGTTCCACATGCCATGTTTTAATGGATATCAGTTGTACGTAATACCTCATCTCAGAAATATAGACAGATACTGAAGGGTCTGCAATGTTACAATTAAGGGTTACAAGAAGTTCTAAGGTAATCAGAAGGAAAAGAACTGAACCCTTTATTTCACTCACTGGCGTAGACTGTTCTAGTTCCACATGCCATGTTTTAATGGATGTCAGTTGTACCTAATACCTCATCTCAGAAATATACACAGATACTGAAGGGTCTGTAATGTTACAATTAAGGGTTACAAGAAGTTCTAAGGTAATCAGAAGGAAAAGAACTGAACCCTTTATTTCTCTCACTGGCGTAGACTATTCTAGTTCCACATGCCATGTTTTAATGGATATCAGTTGTACATAATACCTCATCTCAGAAATATATACAGATACTGAAGGGTCTGTAATGTTACAATTAAAGGTTACAAGAAGTTCTAAGGTAATCAGAAGGAAAAGAACTGAACCCTTTATTTCACTCACTGGCGTAGACTGTTCTAGTTCCACATTCCATGTTTTAATGGATATCAGTTGTACGTAATACCTCATCTCAGAAATATATACAGATACTGAAGGGTCTGTAATGTTACAATTAAAGGTTACAAGAAGTTCTATGGTAATCAGAAGGAAAAGAACTGAACCCTTTATTTCACTCACTCGCGTAGACTGTTCTAGTTCCACATGCCATGTTTTAATGGATATCAGTTGTACGTAATACCTCATCTCAGAAATATAGACAGATACTGAAGGGTCTGTAATGTTACAATTAAGGGTTACAAGAAGTTCTAAGGTAATCAGAAGGAAAAGAACTGAACCCTTTATTTCACTCACTGCCGTAGACTGTTCTAGTTCCACATGCCATGTTTTAATGGATGTCAGTTGTACGTAATACCTCATCTCAGAAATATACACAGATACTGAAGGGTCTGTAATGTTACAATTAAGGGTTACAAGAAGTTCTAAGGTAATCAGAAGGAAAAGAACTGAACCCTTTATTTCACTCACTGGTGTAGACTATTCTAGTTCCACATGCCATGTTTTAATGGATATCAGTTGCACGTAATACCTCATCTCAGAAATATAGACAGATACTGAAGGGTCTGTAATGTTACAATTAAGGGTTACAAGAAGTTCTAAGGTAATCAGAAGGAAAAGAACTGAACCCTTTATTTCACTCACTGGCGTAGACTGTTCTAGTTCCACATGCCATGTTTTAATGGATGTCAGTTGTACGTAATACCTCATCTCAGAAATATAGACAGATACTGAAGGGTCTGTAATGTTACAATTAAGGGTTACAAGAAGTTCTAAGGTAATCAGAAGGAAAAGAACTGAACCCTTTATTTCACTCACTGGCGTAGACTGTTCTAGTTCCACATGCCACGTTTTGATGGATATCACTTGTACGTAATACCTCATCTCAGAAATATAGACAGATACTGAAGGGTCTGTAATGTTACAATTAAAGGTTACAAGAAGTTCTATGGTAATCAGAAGGAAAAGAACTGAACCCTTTATTTCACTCACTGGCGTAGACTGTTCTAGTTCCACATGCCATGTTTTAATGGATATCAGTTGTACGTAATACCTCATCTCAGAAATATAGACAGATACTGAAGGGTCTGTAATGTTACAATTAAGGGTTACAAGAAGTTCTAAGGTAATCAGAAGGAAAAGAACTGAACCCTTTATTTCACTCACTGGCGTAGACTGTTCTAGTTCCACATGCCATGTTTTAATGGATGTCAGTTGTACGTAATACCTCATCTCAGAAATATACACAGATACTGAAGGGTCTGTAATGTTACAATTAAGGGTTACAAGAAGTTCTAAGGTAATCAGAAGGAAAAGAACTGAACCCTTTATTTCACTCACTGGCGTAGACTGTTCTAGTTCCACATGCCATGTTTTAATGGATGTCAGTTGTACGTAATACCTCATCTCAGAAATATACACAGATACTGAAGGGTCTGTAATGTTACAATTAAGGGTTACAAGAAGTTCTAAGGTAATCAGAAGGAAAAGAACTGAACCCTTTATTTCACTCACTGGCGTAGACTGTTCTAGTTCCACATGCCATGTTTTAATGGATGTCAGTTGTACGTAATACCTCATCTCAGAAATATACACAGATACTGAAGGGTCTGTAATGTTACAATTAAGGGTTACAAGAAGTTCTAAGGTAATCAGAAGGAAAAGAACTGAACCCTTTATTTCACTCACTGGCGTAGACTGTTCTAGTTCCACATGCCATGTTTTAATGGATGTCAGTTGTACGTAATACCTCATCTCAGAAATATACACAGATACTGAAGGGTCTGTAATGTTACAATTAAGGGTTACAAGAAGTTCTAAGGTAATCAGAAGGAAAAGAACTGAACCCTTTATTTCACTCACTGGCGTAGACTGTTCTAGTTCCACATGCCATGTTTTAATGGATGTCAGTTGTACGTAATACCTCATCTCAGAAATATAGACAGATACTGAAGGGTCTGTAATGTTACAATTAAGGGTTACAAGAAGTTCTAAGGTAATCAGAAGGAAAAGAACTGAACCCTTTATTTCACTCACTGGCGTAGACTGTTCTAGTTCCACATGCCATGTTTTAATGGATGTCAGTTGTACGTAATACCTCATCTCAGAAATATACACAGATACTGAAGTGTCTGTAATGTTACAATTAAGGGTTACAAGAAGTTCTAAGGTAATCAGAAGGAAAAGAACTGAACCCTTTATTTCACTCACTGGCGTAGACTGTTCTAGTTCCACATGCCATGTTTTAATGGATATCAGTTGTACGTAATACCTCATCTCAGAAATATAGACAGATACTGAAGGGTCTGTAATGTTACAATTAAGGGTTACAAGAAGTTCTAAGGTAATCAGAAGGAAAAGAACTGAACCCTTTATTTCACTCACTGGCGTAGACTGTTCTAGTTCCACATGCCATGTTTTAATGGATATCAGTTGTACGTAATACCTCATCTCAGAAATATAGACAGATACTGAAGGGTCTGTAATGTTACAATTAAAGGTTACAAGAAGTTCTATGGTAATCAGAAGGAAAAGAACTGAACCCTTTATTTCACTCACTGGCGTAGACTGTTCTAGTTCCACATGCCATGTTTTAATGGATATCAGTTGTACGTAATACCTCATCTCAGAAATATAGACAGATACTGAAGGGTCTGTAATGTTACAATTAAGGGTTACAAGAAGTTCTAAGGTAATCAGAAGGAAAAGAACTGAACCCTTTATTTCACTCACTGGCGTAGACTGTTCTAGTTCCACATGCCATGTTTTAATGGATGTCAGTTGTACGTAATACCTCATCTCAGAAATATACACAGATACTGAAGGGTCTGTAATGTTACAATTAAGGGTTACAAGAAGTTCTAAGGTAATCAGAAGGAAAAGAACTGAACCCTTTATTTCACTCACTGGCGTAGACTATTCTAGTTCCACATGCCATGTTTTAATGGATATCAGTTGTACGTAATACCTCATCTCAGAAATATAGACAGATACTGAAGGGTCTGTAATGTTACAATTAAGGGTTACAAGAAGTTCTAAGGTAATCAGAAGGAAAAGAACTGAACCCTTTATTTCACTCACTGGCGTAGACTGTTCTAGTTCCACATGCCATGTTTTAATGGATATCAGTTGTACGTAATACCTCATCTCAGAAATATAGACAGATACTGAAGGGTCTGTAATGTTACAATTAAAGGTTACAAGAAGTTCTAAGGTAATCAGAAGGAAAAGAACTGAACCCTTTATTTCACTCACTGGCATAGACTGTTCTAGTTCCACATGCCATGTTTTGATGGATATCACTTGTACGTAATACCTCATCTCAGAAATACAGACAGATACTGAAGGGTCTGTAATGTTACAATTAAGGATTACAAGAAGTTCTAAGTTAATCAGAAGGAAAAGAACTGAACCCTTTATTTCACTCACTGGCGTAGACTGTTCTAGTTCCACATGCCATGTTTTAATGGATATCAGTTGTACGTAATACCTCATCTCAGAAATATAGACAGATACTGAAGGGTCTGTAATGTTACAATTAAGGATTACAAGAAGTTCTAAGGTAATCAGAAGGAAAAGAACTGAACCCTTTATTTCACTCACTGGCGTAGACTGTTCTAGTTCCACATGACATGTTTTAATGGATATCAGTTGTACGTAATACCTCATCTCAGAAATATAGACAGATACTGAAGGGTCAGTAATATTACAATTAAGGGTTACGAGAAGTTCTAAGGTGATCAGAAGGAAAACCTATTTTAGCTGTCACCAGTGGATGAGCTCTTTTGTTTTCTTCAGAAGTAAGAAGCAAACAAAGATAGAAAGATTAAGAAACAGAATCAAAGTGAAACTGGTGAAATGATTCAGTGTCCAACAAAAAAAAAAAAGTCCGAGCCACCCTGATGAACTTTATCAAAGCCTTCTCAGTTTCGACTTTCAATTAAGTAATTGCATCTTTTTTGAAAGAATGTGTATTTTGAACCATTTTTTTTTTTTGAGGTAATTGTACCTTCTGAAAAGATTTTTCAGTTTGTATATTTGAACCTTTTTTTAAAAAGAATTTTTATTGTTACTTCATGATTTTTCAGTTGTATCGAAAGTTTGTTGAATAATTTATATATATTTTTGTAAAGTATATTTCTAATTTTTAATTTGTCATCTTGCCTTTTTAGTTTTATAAAACACACAAAAGAAAATTTTTATACAAGCTTACTTGTAAAACTTGTTTGTCTCATTGTAATAAATGTTTCCTTCAAATTGGAGTTTCGAGTCATTTTCATATGTGCCTTATTCTATACTAGCTGAATTACCAACACTTTGTTGCATGTCACATGTATTTTTTTTGTAAGAAAATTATGATTGATTTTAAATTTGTGGTGAAAAATGATACATTTCAATATTACTTAATGATCATGCTTTTTCCTATATTTTGGATAAGTAATCATTCCTTTGTTCAAATTTAATTCAAAGGGAAAAAAATTTCAGCTGGATGTGTGTGCAAAAGCAGCTTGATCTAACCTATTTGATATGTATTTGTAATACTTGATTGAATATTTGAGCAGGTTTCAACATTGATATGACAGTTGATTTGTCACAACAAATATGTATTGTAAGGCACTACCCACTGATTGGTGATTTCTTGCTCAACTTGACATCCATATTGTTTCATTTTGATTTTGCTGATGTGACCTCTATCTTCTGGCTTTCTCCTATGTTTTGGATAGGAGTCTTTCCCTTGTTCAAATTTAAATTTAACTTATATCAAATTTCAGTGGGGGGTTTTGCTCCCCCATGACTGCCTTTGATCAAATTGAAATGTACTTATCCATGTACCCCGGGTAATGTAGTTTCATTATATATATGGTTATTGGGGGGTTCTATCTCCAAAACCTTAGGAGGAGTTTGATAACAAGCAGATAGATGCTATGACTTATATACACACATATATATATATATTTTCATTCAGGAGAGAGGTGACATTCTCTTTTCTCCCACTCTCTCGTCAAAAAAATCCTTTCAGTATACAAGGAAATGGTGACAAAAAATGAAAAATATGTGTTGTTTCACACAAATGTGAATCAGTAAAGTGAGATAACAGTATGAAAATGTGCTTGTTGTAGCAACCTTAACAAGTGATAATGAATAATATACAGACTTATATGAATAAAAGTCAAATCATTGCTGGGTATTCATGTATCAAATTAGGATGATGCTATGAGAATAGAATAAAGAAACTGATGTGGCTGCTGATGGCAATCCCAAAAGAGTGCTTTGCATAATGTTTTGAAAAGTAGGACGGGTGCTGAGTTAAGTTTGTGAGGTCTGAATACGAGTACTTTGAAAGCAACATTTTCTTAAGTAGAATCTTCATTCATCATACTTATTATAAAACCCAGGTTGTGTGTGTGTGTCTGTACGTTTATATATTGAATCGGATTTCCTACATTTTTCAACCGATTTCAACAAAACTTCACAGGACTACGTAAAATTACCTTGTGGTGGTTCTGACAGAGCCAAAAATTGGAAAAACACAATTGTTTTTGCACGAAATCAATTTGAAAACACGATTAAGAGGCAACACTAGAATGAAAGGGGGACAACTCATATCGAGTTCTACTTATTATAAAACCCAGGTTGTTTGTGTGTGTGTGTCTGTGTTCGTTTATATATGGGATCAGATTTCCTACATTTTTCAACCGATTTCAACAAAAATTCACTTTTTGGGGGGCAAGTAGTGTTTCTTATTGTCTTGCACACTTTTTTCTTTATTTTTACATTCAGAATGCTTTAAAAATTCCATTTACAAGACAATTGTTTATAATAAAATTCTATTCAATCGGTAGACTCATAACGATTGAAAACAATGTTTTTGTTTGAGTTTGGGTTTGGGTAAAAAAAAACAAAAAAATAACAAAAAACTAATTAAGACATGTGTGTCCGTCAACCTTAAACAGTAATCTTTGTCAATTTTATTTTTCAGTCTTTATGATGGTCTATACTTGATCTATCTCTTACTGTTACATCCCTGGGCAACGCTGGGCTCTACTGCTAGTACTTATTATAAAACCCAGGTTGTGTGTGTGTGTGTGTGTGTGTACGTTTATATATTGGATCGGATTTCCTACATTTTTCCACTGATTTCAACAAAACTTCACAGGACTATGTAAAATTACTTTGTGGTGGTTCTGACAGCACCAAAAATGGGAAAAACACAATTGTTTTTGCACAAAATCAATTTGAAAAAACGATTAAGAGGCATCGCTAGAATGAAAGGAGGACAACTCATATCGAGTTATACTTATGATAAAACCCAGGTTGTTTGTGTGTGTGTTTGAGTTTGGGTTTGACCAATTCGTAAAAAAAATAAAAAAATAAAACTAATTAAAACATGCATGTCCATCAACCTTAAACAATAATCTTTGTCAATTTTATTTACAGTCTTTATGATGGTCGATACTTGATCTGTCTCTTACTGTTACATCCCTGGGCAACGCCGGGCTCTACTGCTAGTTAATGATAAATAGTGGGATTGTGATGCTATGGACACTTGTGTAGAAAAAGATACGTTTTTGTCTAGATCTGTTAATGGCCAGCAGGGAGTCCTTTTTTACGGTCTACTTTTCTAAACAGCGTCCACTTTGATCGATGGGAAGTAAATGAGTGGATGAGCAGTTTTTGAAGATAAAGTGGAAAGAAAACCGGAAATAGAGTATATCCAGGTGCTGGTCTTTATAATATTTAGCTACCCAATAATCTTAAAATTTAAAAATAGTTTAAATATTTTATTGAAATTTATATGTAAAAAAATATATTTTTATTTGATGATGATTTTATAAAAAAAAAAGGAAGATTACAAAAATAATTTCTGAATAAGTCCTCAATGTTTCATTAAAATCCAACAATTATCTGATTTTTGCAAGAATTTCCAAATTAATGTTTTAAACTGAAAAAAGACACTAAAATGCCCATACAAATTTTGTGATTCACTGATGCCAGAAAAACAATTTTTAATCAAAATTTCAAAGGTTCTAAATCGATTTAAAAAGATAATTTTTACATCAAAAAATCATTTTTTTTTTTTTTCATTTAATAATAAAGATTTTGATGATAAAATTTTGTTTTTAAGTTTTGGCCATTTTCTTTTTTATTCATGTTGGCTCATTTTTTTTTTTTTTTTTTTAACAGTTTTGGAGTTATCTACTTATAACTACATTTATTGCTTTTCTTTGGTGATACAAAGTTCAAAATGTATTTTTAAAAGATCTTTCTTCAAGCTTTTATTTTTTTTTAATAACATGCTAATAGATCACATTAAATATTTTCAATAAGTAAAATACTTTTCTCTATTTCACTGAATTTAAATTGGTTGGAATGAGTTTTTTTTATTATCAGTAAAAAAAAAAGGCTGAAATCATCCCTGTTAAAAAATGTGACAACACAACATAATTCTCTTTATTAAAAATTCTTTCAGAAATAAAATATACTTTTCTGAAATTTTATTTGAGAAAGATTAGCTGATGTAAAGTTTAATTAATTTGATTTAAAACAAATATTTCTTTTAGTTTAATTTATCACAGAAAAGTATTTTTTTTAGCATAGTGGTGTGTATTGTTATGATGTTTTGACAACTCTCATGATAAAATTTTTTCTAAGGGGACATAACTGTGACAATTACTTGATGAATATAACATGAATGCCTTTTTTATTTTTTTATATAATTTTCTTAAAACCTAAACAGTAATCTTAAAAATTTAAGAAAATATTCTAAATAATCTAATATTTTATTAAATTTTAGGTACTTTGGCTTTAGAATCTTACTATCGAAGAAGCATGTTGAGGAAATTACCAATAAATTTTAACTTTACTATAATGGTTGCAAACAGTTCCTCAAAGAGGCTAAGTTTTTGTTTGCTGATAGAGGTTTTACGGTGCCCCATTCTGAAAGTTTGGGCTCTCCTGACTACTGGCAGCTATGTAATAATAGTGTCTTAAATAAAAGTAATCTCCTATCTCTCTTCTTTTTACTCATTTTGCCATATTAGTCTGCTTTTTCAGTAGAAAATGCTATTTGGCTCATAAATTCTTTTCAGATTCTACTCTTGACTCATCTGGAGTATCTTTGTCTGACTTTCCACTCAGAACTGAGTTCCTATTGAGTGATATGCATATAAATCTGTCCTAGATTTCTCCTATCATGTCTAAACTGGATCACCTCAACGCACATAGACTTGATGGTATCCCTGCAATAGTCCTTAAGAAATGTGCTCCTCAACTGGCTCCTGTTCTCTCTAGAGTATATAATAAAATCCTGGCCACTTCTTGCTCTCCTGTTTGTTTGAAATCATCTTCCATAGTTCCAGTCTTTAAGAACTCTGATGAACCATCAGATCCTTCAACCTCTTCTTTGGCAAAGTATTAGAAACCTTAATCAACTCACATCATAGGGTTTTCTTTCAGATAAGAAATATGCTTTCGCATCTCTATACCAATTGCTGATGTATTACCGATTTTTGTTGAAAGAGTCCATTAAGCTTTAAATAAAAATGGTGAAGCTGGAGTTGTAGCTTTGGATATCTTGAAGGCATTTGTCAGGGTTTGGCACACTGATATTCTTCACAAGTTCAAAGGTTATGATATTTCTGAACGAATTTTCAAGCTGATTCAGTCTTTCTCATCAAATCACAAAATGGAAGTTGTCTTGAATGGCCACTTTAATAGATGTTTTTACATTAATACAGGCATCCTCAGGGCTCTATCCTTGAACCTACATGGTTCCTAACTTTCATCAACAACCTTCTTGAAGGCACCAGTTCTCAACCCTCCCCACAGTGGAGTAATGTATAGCGACTCAGATTAAGGAATCGGAGACCCGAGTTTGAATTCCAGTCAAATCCATTACATTCACTTACATGCTAATACACTTGGGAAAGATATGAATCCTCTTCTTCTCCTCCCAGCTATCAGTAAATAGCAGGACAGACTGGGTTCTATAGCCTTGGATCGCAACTGGTCTACCACAGATAGAAATGGCAACCTACTGCAGGAAAAAAAATTCTGACACATCAGTCATGTATTGAAAGATACATGATCACCTAAGTGTGTATCATGCATGACTGAAATGTGCCAATGATACCACAATTTACACCTGTCTTAATAGTAAATCTGATTGGCACAACAAGGTCAAATTGGCAGCTTATCGAAAAAATGACATACTTTCTTTTTCTAACTAGGGTAAGTATTGGCTTGTTAATTTTAAGCCCTCCAAACATCTGAGAGAACCTTTACTGCCTTCCATCAGCAGGGCTAATGCTGACCTCTAAGAGAGTGATTCTTTGTGTCTTCTTGGAATAACATTTTTCATTGTCATGAAGTGAAAATATTATGAACTTTCTTCTGTTACCGTTTTTTTGAAATTATTTCACCCCAAACACGGCAATAAAGCCACTAGGACGCAAGGGGTTACGGAGTGTTAGAAATTATGAGAAAAAACTACTCTTAAGGAGAGAGGACGATAAAAGAACAAGAATTAAGAAGACAGAAGATAATGATTGACATTGCATTTAAATTTTTGAAGATCAAAGTTGACTGGGAAGCAAGAAGCCTGAAGATTGTTCCACAAGTGAGAAGTATGAGAAAAGAAACTGTTTACATAGAATTTGAAGTTACATCAAGCTATTTAAACTATAAAATTATGAGACTTTGTTGCCAAGCTGGTACTATTAAGTTGGTGCAAAAATAATGTCGTTTTCTCACATGTGTTACTATGTGAGAAAACGACATTATTTTTGCACCAACCTAATATCAATATCTATTTTTATCTAAATAATTTAAGTGTTGACTATATAAAAGGGTCAGTGCATACCACCCTCAAACCCCTGCCAACCGGCCGGGCGTTTGAGGGAAGCCTGATTGGGTGGCCCCGGCAGTGCTTTGGGATTTTTGCTATCTTAACATTTGGTTTTGTCTATCTACATTATAAACTAAACTAAGCAAAACTGATTATTAAAAGATGAAAACTTTTTGCTAATTTTGATGTCGTCCTAGGGGTCGTTTTGTTTGTTTGTGTGTGTTTTCTGCTTTATTCCATTCAAATTTGTTTTTCTCATGCTGTCTCTAGAAAGAACACTGCATAAATATAATAAAACTAGGTAATCCGTATGGGTAAACCTAATGAGGATAAAATATATATATATATATATATATATATATATATATTTTATCCTCGTTAGGTTTACCCATACGAATTACCTAGTTTTTTCTAAACTATATATATTTTATATATTTATATATTTTATATATATAAAAGTGAACTGAGAAGTCAACACTTAGAGGCGACAGTCTGTTTCATGCTAGATGCAATCATCAGGGTGGCCTGACGATTGCATATAGCATGAAACAGTCTGTTGCCTCGAAGTGTTGACTTCTCTGTTCACTTTTATATTTACACATGCTCTATCTCTGATATTGAGCACTTTATCCCGTAAATATAGGACATCTTAAGACTATATTTCTTGATATATATATCTCATTAAATATATATATATATTATATATTATCATATATATATACATATATATATATATATATATATATATATATATATTATATAATTATATATTATCATATCTCATTATATATATATATTATATATATTATATCATTATATTATATCATTATATATTATCTTATCTCATTATATATATATTATATATATTATCTCATTATATATATATCATTGTATATTATCATATATATATATATATATCTCATTATATATATATTATATCATTATATATTATCATTATATATATATATATCATTATATATTATCATTATATATATATATATATCTTATATATATTATATCATTATATATTATCATTATATATATATATATATCTTATATATATTATATCATTATATATTATCATTATATATATATATATATATATATATATATATCTTATATATATTATATCATTATATATTATCATTATATATATATATATCTTATATATATTATATCATTATATATTATCATTATATATATATATATATATATCTTATATATATTATATCATTATATATTATCATTATATATATATATATATCTTATCATTATATATATATATATATATATATATATATCTCTTATATATATTATATCATTATATATTATCATTATATATATATATATATATATATATATATATATATCAGAAATGATGACAGGAATGAAGAATGAAAACTATTTTCTTTTGACACATTTTAAAAAATGACTTATAATTACGGAATTTTATATATATATATATATATATATATATATATATATATATATATATATATATATTATATATGCATTATAATATATACTATATATAATAAATATAATATATATGTATTATATATTATATATATAATATATATAATAAGTATATAATATATATTATATATGTATTATTATAATATATAAAATTCACAATTTTTATCCATAATATTACATGTGTTGAAATTATTCAACTTTTTAACAAGAAAAATCTTAAGTTGATGGTAAAAATTGCAGCAAAATATTGTTAATTTATTTAAGATAGTGATTTATTATGACAAGTCTCTAATTTGTATTTAGATAACACTGTATTTGTTTTCAATTTTTCTAGTTTCTATATTGCATATAATCCTTTATTACAAATAATCAGTTTACACTGCCTTATAAATATTGGGATGTAGTAGAGTGAGAGACACGTATCATAGATTCTAGAGTGGGTGGCTGAAACTTTTGCACCAGCCCTGACCATATACGCCACTTCAAACGGAATATAGCTCAACTGGGAGTCTTTCACATGTACAATATTAAAGACAAAAAAATTGCTTAATGACCTTCCATCATTTCCTCTTAGTCTTAGAGGACACCTTAGCGGCAAGGGATTAATCCTAGTTCTCTCTCAAATGGGAGGGTACTTGCCTGGGATAGTTATCCATGCACCCACTTGAATTGAATGTGACATAAGGCCAAGCTCAAAGTAGGAATCTGCGTACATGGGACCAGAGGCGCAAAACATTCCAACATTTCTTTAACCTTCCTTCTTATTATCATATCTCCTCAGCATGTAGGCGATCAAGGCTCTCCACAATTTCCTGTCCTTTTTTTATAGCTCTTAATAAATGTTTTCTTTTTTGTTATTTCTCCTATACCTTGTTTCACTATCCATTTGCTCAAGCTCATTAAGTATGTTATGCATTGTTTTCCTCTGTACCTCAGTCTGTCTTGTGAGTATCAGATTTTCCAATACCTCTTTCCTCATTATTCAACTTAGAAATTTCAACTGTCTCTTCCTGATAAGTTTCCTTTTTTTGTTTCCATTTTCTCTCAGATCTCGTCGTTGCTCCCATGTTCGGTCCATGGTATCCTCAGCATCCTTCTGTAGAATCACATTTCTGTTGCTTCAAGTCTTTTCTTTATCTTTGGGGAGTCTGTCCAGCATTCAATGCCATATGGGAGGACAGAGATCATGTAACAGTTAAAGGTTATATAATTATGCAAGAAATGTCACGAATTATCTCCCTTGGTCTAATCCGGCAGACATGTTCTGTCTCAAATGCGGAGTAATGTTTTCAAGAGACGTCTGCAATATTTTTTATGTTTATTCCGGATAATATCGATTTATCTATCGTCAGACGCAGTCTATTAAAACAGACTGAGGTAGGTATTATTATAACTTTATTTTGACTATTGTCCTAGCTTGATTTATTTTCTGAATATTTTTTAATGTTTTTTTCGCTTCTTGACGCACTTAGTTTTTAATTTAAATCTACAAAAATAAAAGAAAAATTCGTTTATTTTCCTGTCTGTTAGATTAAATTAATTCACACACTTAATCTTTGTTAATCTATCTTTCTGTTTCTTCTGGTTTTGTTGATTTAATTAATTATAATGTTTCTTTTTTTTCTTTTTTTTTTTTTTTACAATATTTTTTAAAAAGTTGTTTTATTAACGAACCCATCACTCATCGTAAAATCTGGTATTAAAAATAAAAATCCTGTATAAAAATTAAAATAAAAATCCAGTATTATTAATTAGGCTTGTAAAAAATTTAAAAAAAAATAAAATAAAATCCAGTTTTATTATAGATTTATTTAAAAAAATAAATAAAATAAAATAATATCTAGTATTTTTTTTTTCAACCTGTTACCCATTCAGTCCTATTTTGGGACGATGGTTATGGGTTACAAAAATTTCCGAATTCCAATATCATGTGACAAAAAAAAAAAGCGATGTTTATTTGACAATTTAGACTAGAGTATACAATACTGTTAAAGTTTAGCGCTTCAAACGATTTCTGCAGACCCAATATTATCAAATAACCCGATCCCTAGCTCAATTTTTTTTAGATTTGAAAAATGAAAGTAGAAAAGTCATGCATTTTTTTAAATAAATTTGAAAAAAATAGTGTCCAAATCGCAATTCATATTTTTATTTGAACAATTTTCTTTCCGTAAATAAAAAGTGAAATATAAATTTAAATTTAATAATCGCTATAAACATTTAGTTTTTACAACAATTTACAAACGTGGGAAGATGTACATATTTTCATCTGATAAATTAAAATCTCAGAATCAGCCAAAAAATTATTATTATTATTTAGTATTTACTTTGACGTTGGCGAATTTTTTTCCCGCCACATACAGAATGGTGAATAATTCTTAATCTTAACTAGTACCATCTTGGTTTCATAACCTTAAAACTATTTTTCATTTATATCTTTTTTTCTTTCTACTATTTTTTTTTTCACTCTATATAAGCCCCAAGTGCCACCCAAGGCAGGGGGGTTATAGAATGAGATTATGGAAAGTAGATAAGACCGTCCTGACACTTGAAAGTAAGATTGTAATGATCAGGGAACCATCTCGTGAGTTTGATCAGGGAAACTATCTGCATTGGAGTTTATTGCTACACAAATTTTGCATAACAAACACAGTTGCTTCTTGAAGGTAGTTAAAATAATTTAAAGAGAATGTAAGGGAGGTAAATTAGTGTTTTTTTTTTATGTAGAAATCATTTGAAATGCTAAACTTAATGTACCAATTTTAAATGGTATTAGCATTATTTGTGTGCTTGCTTACACTATTTTCTTGTGTCTAACATGACCCCCCATGTTTCTGAAGCTAAAAATAAGTAATAAATTACACCTTTGAGTGTTATGTGACCCAATTTAAAAAAATTTACCATATTATCCATCAAAATCTCAATATTATTATACATATAGTTCACTAAAATATTTAATTTTTCACAATATTAAAGAATAGGAATGAACTGGATGTTTAGCCATTGCATTTTTCAAGTAATGGCCCTAACATTGCTGGCACCCTGGGTAAGTTGAACGTCCTTACAAGTATATTTTTTAAAAACTTTTCACGAGGAGAAAAACTGAAAATGTAGTATGACGTGTTTATTACAATATACAATTTAATAGAAGCTAAAGAAAAAACATTCATTATCTACCTAAAACATTTTTTTTCAAGCCTTTACATCTGCAAATCTTTTCATGGCACTTTCTACATCTATCTGTCTTTACAAGATCATTTTCTTCTGACAAAATAGCCAAAGAATTTAATCTGTCTTGAATCATGGATAACTGCAATTATGTTTTTATAAGCTTTAATTTTGGAAGGTCCCAAACATATGACATGGTGGTATGATGGTATCCTGGGTGACTGTCAGAGTTGCCAGTACCTTAAGCCAGCCCTTACCTGGGACATGTCAGAGGGAATCCCCCTGACGAGGCTCTGCCAAAGGGCAGAGTCTTGTCTCGGGAAACTGACTCTGTTTTTACGTGAACTATAGGGAATTTTTGCACAAGTCTACGGGCTCGGATACTCCACTTTAAAACTCGGCCTTGTGCCACATTTTGATGTATAGGGCAGCAGGTAAATAATTATATTTTGGGGGGGCACCTCGGCGTGGTGTAATGGTTAGCAAGCTTGTCTCGCTAAAACATTTACAACTGAATAGTGAGTTCGATCCTCACTGGGTGCCCCATACTTTCAGCCTTGTGCCACATCTAAGCTATGCTTAGAAAATCAGCTTCGGCATTTAGTTCAGCTCGGTGGAGATGAACCCAGACGAGGCTGTGCCAAAAGGGCAGAGTCTTGTCTGGGGAGGTAGACAGCTACCCGACTCCATTTTTTTATGGGGTCAACAGAGAATTTTTGCCCAAGCCTATGGACTCGGTTTTACCCTGCATTAAAAAAGGCCTTGTGTCACATCCTGCCTCACGGGTGTGGTGAGGTAAATAAACTTAAGCCAGCCCTGCACGTTTCTTCTCCTAATTTCAGTTTCAAAACTTATTTTTGAATTTTTAGGGAAAGTGGCTAACTAACTAGACATACCTGGTAATACATTTTAAGCTGTTCATTAAGCTATCATACTTTTCTCTTTATTACTTCCATAAAAAAGAAGCAATACTTAAGGTTTAAAATGTATTTTAAAAATAAAATATCTTTCTGGAAACTTTTATTTTATCTTTAATTCTGATCTAGTAAGTTAAATTTAATATTTCCAATAAGCAAAATACTTTGCAGTATTTCAAACTGAATTTAAATTGATTGAAATATATTGGGTTGGTGCATAATTATCAGGCAATTTTAAAACAATATTTATTATGTACACTATTTACATTATTCGGACCAATGTCCTCAAGGACACATAGCACAGTGGATAAAGGCGTTGGTTAGATCCAGTGATGAGACCCAAAGAGTGCGAGTTCAATACCAGGTTAAGGCAGTGGAGAACTTTCAAAGGGAAATTAACAGAAGATAACTGATAACTGACATCCATTAAAAACATGGCACGTCTACCCCAGTGGGCGAAATAAAGGGTTCAGTTTGACATTTCAACCACCTGAAGAAGGCCGGAGCGTACAACGGCCAAAACGTTGTAATAAATATGGCGACAAAGATGAGGACAATAGTCCGAATAATGTAAATAGTATACATAATACCTCATCTCAGAAATAAAGACAGAAATATAGACAAATATTCATTATGAAAAAAGAAACATAACAATTTAACAACATTTTTAAATGATTATTCCGGAGTGTATGATTATCGACATGCATTTTTATAACCTCAGAATAAAATATTTTTATTAAAAAATGTAAACAAAACAGCAATTTTTATTAACAAATAACTTGCCTACAAAAACGCCTGATAATTATGCACCAACTCAATATATTTTTTTTACATCACTAAAATCGACCATATTGACAAATCTGTCAACACACTTTATTAAAAAAAAAAAATCTTTCAAAATTAAATTATACTTTTCTGAAGCTTTATTTGAGGTAGATTAACTGATGTAAAGTTCAATAAATCCTAATTAAAACAATTTAACAAATATTACTTACTTTTAGTTTAAAATATTAGGTTGGTGCAAAAATAATGTCGTTTTTTGACGTTCAACTTTATGTGAGAAAACAACATTATTTTTACACCAACCTAATATCACAGAAAAGCATTTTTTTAACATGTATATTTTGACACATTTATTGATGACCTGACAAATGCCAGATTTAGGTAAGTAGGAAGTAATGCTTCTCGCCAGAGTCGATCCTTCAAATCTAAAAATCAACCATTCGCCCTTGCATGGAGTATTGCTGCCATATATGGTCTGGAGCCCCTACTGTTTGCCTCGGGGTTCTTAATAAGATCCAGAGACGGATATGCAATATAATTGGCCCCGATCTGGCATCTCGTCTGCAGTCGCTCTCTCACAAACGCGCCGTCGCCTCCCTCTGTCTTTCATGATAATTGCTCCGATGAGCTGCTTTCGCTGGTTCCCAGACTTTGCGAATTCAAGCGTCCTACGAGGCTGGCATCCCGCTCTCACCCTTTCACTGTTGAAACTGTTAAATGTAGCCGCCTCTTCTACTCCAATAGTTTCATATTTCGCACCTCTCACCTGTGGAACTCCCTTCCCTATTCCTGTTTCCCTGAGAGCTATAATCTCCAACTATTCAAATGTAATGTCAATCGACATCTCCTGTTGCCTTGATCTATCCACTATCCTTCTCCTCATCCTTCCTACCTGCTCTCGCTCCAAATCCTCTATAACCTCTTGCGTGCTAGTGGCTTCCCGCCTTGCTAGGTGTGAAATGCTTAAAAAAAAAAAAAAATTCTAATATTTTATTGAATTTTAGGTCCTTTCGATTTATAGTCTTAATTACAAAGACACTTGTTAGAAAATTACCAATAAATTTAAATTTAGTATTGTTACTGCTCTTATTTTCTGATAATGTCATGTATGGACATCTGTATTTAGAAAAATCACATAAAATAAATTCAAATTTATTTTTAAAATCCTGGGGATCACTTAATTGTAATAAGCTTTTCCATTTATGATTAGTAAATATCGCTTTTACTTAACAATATCACCTAATCAGTAAAAATTAATACAGAATTTTAAAAGATTTAAAACTTTATAAATTATTATACTTAAAATTTAAAAAAAATGAAAACAATTCTTGTAAAAATTCATTATTCATCAAAAATTTTTTTTCTTAAAACAATATTGTCCATAATATATTTTATTTATAAATATAATTAAAAGATTTTGTAATTAAATAATATCTTAGTTTTTTTTTGTTTTTTTTTTACTGTTCAGAGTAGATTATGTGAGTGGTGGGGGGGTCTAGCTTGATAATAAAAATTTGATAATTTAAATTCTCCCATGACTTGACCTTATAATTAATATAAACATGAAGTGGGACAAAAAGAATTATCGAAATGTCACAAAACTAGACACGTGTGTGTGTGTTGGGGTGGGGGACAGATATAAAATAAAATATTTTTACAAAGATTTTTTAACAGAGAAGCATAAAAACTAATTTAATTAATTTCTGAATAAACCCTAAAAGTTTCATTGAAATCTAACAATTATCTGATTTTTGCAACGATTTCCAAATAGCTGTGTTTTTCATGAGAAAAAAAGACACTCAAATTTCCCATATTAATTTATGGTTCATGCAAGAAAAAACATTTTTAATCAAAATTTTTAAGTTTCTAAAAAGTATTGGAAAACATAATTTAATAATTAAAAAAATTCTTTAGTTTTTAATAATAACATAAAGACTTTGACAAAAAACTTAGTTTTTATGAAGTTTTCGACATTTTTTTCATCATGTACGTTCATTTTTTAGTGAACCGTTCGAGGTATCTAATTATATTCCTATATATTAATAAACTATGAAAATAAAAAAAATTGTCTTTCAGTAAGAATCAAGAGAGAAAACTTTATAAAAAAGAAAATGAAAATATAAACAAATTTTATGTCGTAAACAAAACTGTTCTAATTTTAAATGTGTTAAACAGAGGAATATGGAAGAACCGCACAGCATGAGGAATTATTGCCCATTTTTCAAAACTAAACTAAAGAAAAGAGTAAACAAAATATAAAAGATCTTGCACATTCCCTTTATTAATTTTTTTAAAATCTATTTTGGTTAATTTCCTGTCTTTGAGACAAAAGACTTTCAGTTATGCTGTTTCCGAAAGGACAAATATTGCCAACATATCAAATACCGTTTATAAACAATTGTTACCACTTGTGTTTTATTATATATTGTGCTAACTGTATGTATTTGCAATTTTGCTGTCTTAAATAAGATTTCTTTTTAAGCTGAGTAAAACTTTCTGAAAACATGTACTTGTGTATAATACAACCTCTCTTTTTTTTTCTTTAATTTTTATTCATAACTTCTTGTATTATACACAAGAAAATTTACATATTTTTTGGTGATATTATAGCTTATGTGCAGGGAGAGTAATAGTTATTGACAAAGAAAGTGGAATTGGCGAATTGGACTCAGTCTGTTGCATTCATTTTCGCACAAAAATAAAAGGATATTTTGGGGGAGTGAGTGGCAGAAGAGAGAACATCACATCTTTTATCCAAAATATTGTATAAGGCACATATGTAACCAAACAAAACTTTCAACTCTGATGTGAAATTTGAAAGAAACAAACATTTATTACAATCTATATATAAAATTCTGTGACTTCTGTTAGTCTATCCACCCGTCCGTCCATCACACTCTATAAAATAGCCATTGATTGACCAATTGAAACCAAATATTGCGGAGAAGTGCAAACTGGTAAGGGGTACAAAATACAGTTGGTTTTACTCAGTACAATTAATTTTCATGGCAAAATTAAAAGTTTTATTATTCAACATACAAAATACTTCTACTAGTTTAAAAACAACTTGGTGATTAAAATAACATATTTATTTAATAAAAATGCAATATTGTTTTTTGCATATCTTTTCTTTAAGTTTTTATATACAAGAAATCCAGTTTCCAGTTCACCCCGTATTTGCAAGAACTATAAACAAATCACAAGTCCAACACTTCAAAAAGTTGGAATTTGGCTCCAGAAAGAAATATTTGCACATGGCCAGTTGTATGTTGCATGCTCAAGAGTAAGAAAACCTAAGAATTTATTCTTCGCTGCTAAAAAGGAAAAAAAGAAATTTTCCTAAAAAATATGGTTTACCATGAAGTCCAATTAAAAAAATTATTAAACCATGAAGTAGGGTTTTTGTGAAAGTATTTTCCAAAAAAATCAAGTTATTCAAATTTCATTGATTGGCTTGCAAAATTGAATGGAATCTAAAGTTTGTAAATCTAATGATAATGATAACTTCAACAATACTGAATACTGTGAGTATTTCAACAGGGGTTAGCGTGCTGCAAAAACATTCTAGGGACTTAAAAAACAAAAGAACACTATTTACAAATAAGTTTGCAAAAAACGTTTCTTTTATGTGTCTCATTATTAAGACAAGATAACCAGTTCGAAAAATTAAATTATGGGTGAATGAAAGCTGATATAAATTCTTTAATAAATTTTTCAACAATCAAAAAATATTTTGAGAAGATAAGATACAATTCCTTTAAAAAAAGGTTCTGACAATGCTTAAAAATGATACACTTATTTGAAAGTCAAAACTGAGAATATTGGTAGAGTTGCTGGGATTTTAACAAATTTATTCATGTTTTTTAAATAGTTTGATTATTAATTTCAAGAACTTTCCACTTTTCTGGGTTCTAGTAGCTTCTGCTCCCTTTTTTCTTTTGCTTCTTAGTTCTTTCATAAAAAAAAAACAGCCTAGCTTGTGAATATCATGTGCTGTAAGCTAAGAAAAACAGGTAGTGCAATGGATAATGAATAATCATGATTGTTATTTGGAGAGCTAAGTTCCAATTCCCATTGTGTTCGTTATATTCACTCAACATCAACAATTACTTTCTGCCTCCTTGAAACCTGTTCTTTTATTGTCCTTTCTCTTCAGTAATGCTTTCACAGTTTCCTTTACTCTCAGTAATCCTTTGCATCTCAGTGACTTTATCACCTTGCTTGGGGGGTGGATGATAAAAACAACGTTGATTTTCAAAATTCTTAAGTGTTTAAAAAAATTTTTTTTATTGGATCTTTCTCTGTGGAGAATTTGTCCATGTCGTCTTTATTTTAACACACAAAGGATCTGCATTTTTTTCCTTTTTAAATGAAACATTTTCACTACTTATTACTAGTTTTGCTCTGGTATATTATTGATTTTTGTTGCGATACTCTTGATTAGTCATTAGAGAAAATGATACAGTAATTAAAATAGGATCCTCTGACAAGGTTTCAACTTCATCCCACACCTCGGGCATTTCATTCACAGACATCACATTGTCCATTTCAGTCACTGACATTTTCTTTATAGCATGAAAATGTGGGTACATGTTGAAATTTACTTTTGAAAAAAGCAAAAGTCCATTGAAAATCAAGTTCTCCTATGTATCCAACTTTTCAATTAACTCCTATCAAAAAGGATTGTTGATAAATGTAAAATATTAAACAAAACAAAACTACAAATAAAACAAGATAAAAACATTCTTAAATTAATCTTTATCTGTCATCTCACAAAAAAGAAAATAACACACAAAGCAGTAAGAGATAGTAGGCGAACTCGAGATATACCAGGCAAATATCAATATAGCTAAATATCTGTTATGGTCCGGTTCCTTGTACCAAGGTGATAGTCCAAGGTAGAACCAATAAAGAAGAACTCGAACACGGATATGGAATAACACAGATATATTACAAATAGGAATATATACAGAGAAGTAGAAAGTGTTAGTGCGAACAATCAGGTTTAGTAGTAATTGTCTGAATGCGACTCTGTTTCAGACTGCCTCTGACTCGACTGACTGACTCACTCGCTCTGACTGACAGACAGACTCCTGACGGACCTCACTCCAGACTTCAGACTGAACTCTAGACTTTAGACGGAACTCCCTGCTTCCTCTTGAGGCGCAGTATTTATTACGTATGGAATAGTTCATTATGTTATTATGGGTAAGGTCCCCTGACAATATTAAGGCATAATGAAAATGAATACAGAATAAATAAACAAGTACATTTTTTGTATGAGAAGACGGATAAGACAAATTTTAGAATACTTTTTCTTGTTTTCATTGGTAATTTAATCTTATAAATTGATCAGCAATCCACTGTGGTAAGGGTTAATCTAAAAGCAGACCACTCAACGGGATTTGAACTACATTCTCCTTTTTTCAACTACATTCTCCTTTTTTCATTTAGCGCATTTTGCACCATTGTGGTCATCACTCCTCTCCATCTCACAATTGTAATTCATGGTTACATTGAAGGCAGTGAAATGGCTGGCTGGTTTCTTTTGCACGAGAGGAATTGAGGTTACCCTGTCCCTCCTCAAAGAGGTGAAGTTACCGCCTTCTAGCCTTTGCCTAAAGAGGTGGTTTGAATTCAGAGCTTCCTTCTAAACTGGTTGGCACTAAGATACAAAGCATTCTGAGAAATCTATGACAGGGAAAAATTTGGCTTCGAAGCATGAAATTGGCTTTGCCTGACTGTCTGTTCCTCTATGGCCAAGCAGTAAGATGCACCAGGCAAAATAGTGGCTCCCCCTCTGCCCTGAGAGATGCCAGTTTTATTCCTGTTGAAGGGCATGAGTGAATGTAATTTGAATGACTGGAATTTGAACTCGGCTCTCTGATTCCTCAATCCAAGCTGCTAACCATTACCCCGCTGTCTCTAGCTTTTTTCAACATCAATTTTTGACATGTCTCTACCTCTTCATGTTGCATCTAAGTGTTGTACTACTTAGAAATTGTTTAAACTTTTGGTTAAGCAGAGCTCAGTTCTATAGGGGTCATTCCATCTGAAATGAACCAATGGCCACATTTCTGGGGGTTTCCATGGAACTATTAATGTCACGTGTTTATTGAAAGCATTATTTAGCGAAACAAAATATGCAGTGAAATTTCAAGAAGCTCTGATTTTACAACGATTAAGAGATACAGATTTAATATTTGAGATTTCATCAATAAATTTGATCAAGGAACACCTGTGAATTTTCTCATATTCTTCTGAGAGGATCATATGGAAGTGTTCTTTGATTTGAAATAGAATGACTCATATATGGATATTTAATTGGTTCTGAAGTTATTTAAGTTTCTCTGAATTCTATTTTGAAGGCTTCTAGAATACCCACAAGCAAAATTCAAATCTCATGAGGTATGAACAAACTAAGCATAAAACACTATATATATATATATATATATATATATATATATATATATATAATGATTATATATATATATATATATAATGATTATATATATATATATATATATATAATGATTATATATATATATATATATATATAATGATTATATATATATATATATATATAATGATTATATATATATATATATATATAATGATTATATATATATATATATATATAATGATTATATATATATATATATATATAATGATTATATATATATATATATATATAATGATTATATATATATATATATATATATATAATGATTATATATATATATATATATAATGATTATATATATATATATATATATAATGATTATATATATATATATATATATATATAATGATTATATATATATATATATATATATAATGATTATATATATATATATATATATAATGATTATATATATATATATATATATAATGATTATATATATATATATATATATATATATATATAATGATTTTATATATATATATATATATATATAATGATTTTATATATATATATATATATATATAATGATTTTATATATATATATATATATATATATAATGATTATATATATATATATATATATAATGATTATATATATATATATATATATATATATAATGATTATATATATATATATATATATATATATAATGATTATATATATATATATATATATATATATAATGATTATATATATATATATATATATAATGATTATATATATATATATATATATATATATATAATGATTATATATATATATATATATATATATATATAATGATTATATATATATATATATATATATATATATAATGATTATATATATATATAATGATTATATATATATATAATGATTATATATATATATATATATATATATATATATATATATATAATCATTATATATATATATATATATAATGATAAAATATATTTTTAATTATGGGTAAAAGTGCTCAATATCTGGAAGAGTGTATGTGTAAATATAAAACTGGGCACTGGTGACAACACTTAATATTGATATTCTGTTACATGCTTAAGACTTCAGTATCCACTTTAATATTTAAAACTATATATATATATATTAATGGTCTGACAACTTCTTTTAAATATGAAACATACTGCTGCTGCTGACTTCAATGTCCACTTTCATATTTAAATATCCCTGATAGTGAGCAATAACCCCTAAATATCATGATCACAAATTCCATAACTCTTTAGCATAGAAGGGGCTCTACATGTACTGCAGCTACAGTAGAACTGTTGTGTCTTGGGCAGGGTAACCTGACAGAGCCCAACCCTCTCCAGGATGATTTAAATTTAGAGATTTCCTTCTCGTAGATTGGCTGCAAACTAAGACTATAGAACCTAGTTTGTCCTGCTATTTACCCATGGCTGGATAGAGAAGAGATGGATTCGTGCCTTTCTCAACAGTATTAGCACATAATGCAGTGATCTCAAATGGAATTCAAACTCATCTCTTTGGATTCCTCAATCCATGCTGCAATGCATTGCTCCTCCATGCCTCCTAATAATAAAAATTAATAAAAATAAATATAGCATACCTTACAACTATCTGACATGTAAGAATATATAGTAAAAATATAAAACAAATTTAAATTGCCTAACTGGTCTGCTTATGTCATAAAAATAGGCAAATTTAACCATTATCACTCTATATATGACTTCATTTGCTGCACAAAAAGTTTATCTTGACACTGAATCTTGAATTCGAATTTGTTTGAATTTCATATTTGTGTTATCATATCCTGCTATGACAACTTAAAACAACTTTGAGTGAAATTAATAATATGGATACAGCAATTGGGGGGCCTTGAAGAATCTAGTAGAAAGAGAAGTAATATTAATAATGCAGAGTGCCAAAGGTTGAGGATGTTAAAAAATATACATAGCACAATTTCTGAACAGTAATATAACAGAAATGAATATATGTTACCGCGAAAAAATAATTAGGTTATAAATGACAGAAAGACTAATTTAGATGCTGCATCTGATGTATTTTCTAAATGAAAATCACTCAAAGTGGTCAATGCCTTTTCGCATTTTGGCCATAAAACATACCTAACTTGTTTATATGTTTGTAATCTACAGTAATTATTAACTATTTTTACCAATTTTTGAATCTGTACATGCAATATTCTTGAAGCTATGAAGGTCAGAAGTTCCTTGTAAGCCTTTCTTAACAAAATGCACAAAATATGCAGTGAATTTTCAAGATGCTCCAATTTTAAAACTATTAAAAGATACATAGACAATATTTGGGATTTACCAATAAATTTGATCATGGATCACCTGTGAATTTTCGCAGATTTTCTGAGAGGGTCACCCGGGGCTGTTGATTGATTTGATATGGAATGACCCATAGACCCATCCTGGGTTTGACAATAAACTACATCCAGCAGCAAGGCCACTGATCAGGAGGTTTTGATAAGTGTGGCGTCACCTCTTAATTGCTGTTGATCCCAGGTTCACCCTGGTTCAGGGTGGCAGCACTTCTTAGGGTCCCAGCTGTGGGCAAACAGGGAAACCTAAAACTGGGGTCAAAAAACTGAAAGTATAAAACTACATTTTCATAGTAAAAAAAATACCAGCAATACATTAAAAAACATTAAAATACCATCAATAGATTTTTGTAAAAAGAAAAAAAATTACTGCAGCTCCCAAACAAATTAAATTTCAGCATTAAATGACCCATACGGAGTTGATATGCCATTAAACAAACAAACACAACCCATAGATATTTTGCAACCCCTTCCTTGCCATTTTTGTTTCTGCCGTTTTGTTATGATAATGACAACATCCATCGGCACAATGCCCCATAGGTTTCAACATCATTCTGAATAACTGCTTCTCTGTTCGTTTTTCCATGTTTTTGAAATGTATCATTTTTTATTTTTTCTTACAGACATATTATCTGTTCCTCCTAACTATGTCAATTACCACTTCAGATGATTGAGTTGCAAATTCAGAGTTGAGCTTCTCTGGTTGCCAGCCATAGCTAGACAGCTCAGTCTACTCTGCTATTTAACCAATAGCTGGGGGAGAATAGATGGATTAATAGTTATGCCAAGCAAAAGTGAATGTGACAAATTCAATAAGAATTCAAACTCAGTTTGCTGATTTGTTGTTCTGAGCCGTTAACAGTTACACTTGCTGCACATCTTAATATTGTTATTAAATGGCTAATTTCTGCATATAAATTACATTTGTCTATAAGAATGCTTTTCATTTTATTTCAGATTTTCTGTAAATATCAAAAAAATGATTGTAGTAACGCAATGTACAAGAAAACAATTACCATGTATCTTTCTTTATACGGGATGACTTTAAATTTTCTTCAACTACCATATTTTACTACCATTTACTGATGTATATCAGTGATAGATTTTACAAAGACTTTCATTGACAATGGCTTTCTTTATGTCTGAAACATGTGAAAAGAAATTCAGTGTTGGAAAATGTGAACAACATACTGGAAAGAAACTATTTTGCTGCGAAACTTGTAACAAGGAAATAATCAGCAATATAAAACTGCAAAAGGATATCCTAACACACACTACAGAGAAACCGTTTATCTGTGATGTGTGTGGCAAAGACTTCACTCAGAAAATCAATTTAGTGATGCACATGTGTACACACAGCATAAAGAAACCTTTCCAGTATGAGACCACAAATACAGAAGTAATTAAAAGTGAAAATCTTCTTGAAAATCTGCTGATTCCCGTAAAAAGTGAACTGCACAAATGCCATTTCTGTAAACGGGAATTTACGAATCATAACAAACTTCTTCAACATATGCGCAAACATACCTGGGAGAAAAGTGGGACTAAATTTAAAAGAAGTGATTCTTTCTTTGAACGTATGAGAACACATGCTGGCATTAAAAAACATGCCTGCAATATTTGCAAAAGAGGATTTACATCAAAAAGCAATCTGTTTCGGCACATGCGGACACACACTGGAGAGAAACCCTACATATGCAGTGTGTGTAGAAAAGAGTTTGCCCAGAATGGCACACTTCGTCGACACATGCAAATACACACAGGACAAAAGCCCTTCAGCTGTAACCTTTGTATGAAAGAGTTTACTCAAAGTTGCACACTTATCCGTCACATGCGTACACACACAGGCGAGAAGCCATATAAATGCCACGTTTGTGAAAAGCGGTTTAGTCAGAATGGTGCCCTCTTGCAGCATGTTCGCCTACACACTGGTGAAAAGCCATACAAATGTAGTATTTGCCAAAAAGAATTCACTGCTAATAATAATCTCATTAATCATGTGAGAATGCATACAGGAGAAAAATCTTTCCAATGCAGCATTTGCCAAAAAAAATATTCCAAGAACTGTGACCTTCTGAAACACATAAATACGCACACCTGAGAAAGAGAAATATAGTGCAAACAAAATCTCGTGATACAGCCATTTTATTTGATAATTGATATTCATACCGTTCTTATTATGTTTTTAAACTTACAATTATGGTCTTTAATTACTGTCTATCACATTTTGGTATCTATTCTTTGGCATGGTATATTTTGGTGTCCACTGCGTGGCACAGAGAATATTTGAGTTAAAATACTTACCAGTTTTCAGGAATGCTCTTTCACAGGGCCGGTGCCTACTACCTCTGACCCCCCCCCCCCAATGAGCAGGAGCAAGTCTGATTAGCCCCCCCCCCTGCCAAAGCAGTGCTTTGTGATCCTTGCTATCTTATCAACATTTGCTTTTTTTACTACCTACATTTATATACGTTACAAATTAAACTAAGCACAACTAACTATTAAAGAATGAAAAAAATGTTTACAGATTTTGATGTCATTCTGGGGTCTTTCTCTTATTTTATTTTTTTTTTTTAACCAAATCTGTGATTTTGTTTTGCTAAGTGTCGAAAAAAAAAAAAAAAAAAAAAAAAACACTTTATAAAATTCATTATTTTTTATTCCTAATGTTGAATGTGATAAATTATTCAACATTTTAAAAAGAAAAATCTCAACTTGATGTTAAAAATTTCTGCAAAACATTGTTCATTTAAGAACAAAATGATCTATTATGACGTGTCTCTAATTTGTATTTAGATGCATTTGATTTATTTTCAATTTTTCTAGCTGAATTGTACACCATATTGCATATGATCAGTTAAATTCTAAATTTTTGACCCGTTAAATGATTTTCTGACCCCAACTTAGGAACCTGGAGGTTATTGCATATTAAAAAAATTCCTACCCCACCAATTATTAATTTTCACCCCTTGTATTTGGCACGAAAGCGTAATCATTGAATGGGATCTTGCCCATCCTAATTTTTATACAAATTTTACATAAATAGATATCAGGAAATATCTATATTGAAATAAATTATTAATAATTTTTATTTATTTATTAAAATTTTAACTTTGATAAAATATTCATATTTCGTATCTATAGCGAAATAAATTATTAATAATTTTTATTTATTTAAGAAAAATTCTAACTTTGATAAAATATTCATATTTTGTATTAAAGTCAAAGATAAAAAAAAAACATTTAAAGTTGATATTTATTTGAATTACAATATTTTAATTTATAAATAGCATTAACCTGAATGACTGAAAGTTTTGCTCATGAATGCTTGTCCTTTTGCCACATTGCACCAAAATGTTGTCGAGCTATAAATCTTTCTGGTTAAAGCACCAAAATGTCTAGTTTCATGTCCGTAGCTAATTGGTTGCTTTCAAAGAGATCTTTCATGTTGAACTAGTTCAGTATCTGTTGCATGGCTGGCAGTAAGATGATCAAGTTTCAAATCTAAATTGTTTGTCCATTTAAAATACAAGATTTAATAGAAAATACAGTTTAAATACAGTATCTGTCTATATTTCCGAGATGAGTACACGATTTACATTATTCGGACTATTGTCCTCATCTTTGTTGCCATATTTATTACAACGTTTCAGCTATCGTACGCTCCAGCCTTCTTCAGGTGGTTGGAATATCAAACTGAGCGAAATAAAGGGTTCACTTCAACATTCCAACCACCTGAAGAAGGCCGGAGTGTACAACGGCTGAAACATTGTAACATTGTAATAAATATAGCAACAAAGATGAGGACAATAGTCTGAATAATGTAAATAGTGAGTTTAAATACAGGAGTCATAAAAACATTTCAGTTTGATCTCACTTCTTCTTGCCCAGGGGTTGTTGCCAGAGAGAAGGGGCAATAAGCCCCCACCACACAGATGTCAATTTAAATTTCATTCAAATTGTGCGTGTATCTATATTTGCATATGTGCATGTATATTTTAATTCAATGACAGACCTAGAAATATTTCTAAAAAGAATTCCTTTAAAAAAATCTTTAAAACAGTATTTCTAATCATTACCAAATAATTTCTGAAAAGTTTAATAAAATTTTACTAATTTTTTTTTTTTATAATCTGATTTGTTTTGATTAGATTTTAATTTTTTTCTCCAATATTATGATTTTGTTGTTCAGCCCAGTAGGAGTTGACCAGCCTGAGTGAGAGGAGAATGAATTATTCTACTGTTTTATTTCAAACTCAGTCAAATTGTGTGTATATATGTATGTATGTATATATGCATGTATGTGTGCTTGTATATATATATACAAGTATATATGCTTGTATATATTATTAGGTTGGTGCAAAAATAATGTCGTTTTCTCACATAGTAACATATGTAAGAAAAAGACATTATTTTTGCACCAACCTAATAAATTGTCAAAGCACATGTAAGCCATGCACAACACAGATATATGCATGTATATTGCAGGTGCACATGTATTTTGATGCAGACAGTGTGTGACAGACAGAAAATCAGCTCTTATTTTATAATATAGCTTTCTTCTGTTGTTAATACATTTTACATTATAGCTTTCTTCTGTTGTTAATACATTTATTTACTTATAAAATTTGCAGATATACAGGGTGAGGCAAAAGTTGTACAATATAAGGATAATTTATTAAAAGTACAATTACACATGAACTAGCTATTTAATTGTTATATGGGCTGTTCAAAATGTCCTTTTTCAAAACTCATTTCAATTCTGTGGATGCATGACTCGTTAACACAAGTCGGAGAGTTTCTCTGACATTTTACTGCATTCATATTTAATTCTTTCTTGAAGTTCCTCAATATTTCTTGAGCACATCTGGTAACTGATTTCAAATAGCCCCACAGAAAGAAATTCAAGTATGTGAGGTTTGTTGACCTTGGTGGCCACTCAAGAGGATGTCTTTGACCTTTACTTTAACCTCTATGGTGTGTGGCTTTTACCTCATCCTGTATGATATCATTCCAACCCCTTGGGATTGGACACTTTTTGGGAATTAGTCATATATATATATATATATATATATATATATATATATATATATATATATATATTATTTCACTTCAAACAAGGCTATAAAGTCACTAAAATGCGAGGAGTTACTGAGTGTGACAGAATACAAGAAAAAATACCTATACAAAAACAAATTTTTTATTGAATTTTGGTACATGTTTCGGGACTTATATTCCCATCATCAGTCAAAGGTTCTCTTAAATTAAGCAATGTCGAGCCTGGTCAGTATCTAGATAAGTGACCACTTGGGAATGCCAAGTGCTGTAAGCTTAGATGTGTGGATGGTGTAATGGTTAACAGCTGCCAATTGGAAATCTGAGAGATGTGTTCCAATTCTAGTCAGGTTCACTATATTCACTTATATGCAAATACCCTTGGGAAAGACATGACCCCACCTCTTCTCTCAGCTATGGGTTAATTAGTAAGGTTAAATAATAGGGCTTGTATCAGTAAAGTTATTATTCTTGAAAATTTCTTACAATCCAAAAATATTTTGGGGCTTTAAATAACCTCTATAAGGTTGATAAACCATAAAAGCAAATCAATCAAACAGCCAAAGATCAGCATAGACTTATTTTTTAAGTTCAAATACTAAAGTGTAATACAGACTTGTAACAGTAATTCAAAATTCTTAGAAAGGGAAGAAAAAGAAAAAAGGAGGCAGCATTTGCACAACAAAATTATTTTTACATTTTCAAACTGTCATATATAATTTAACTTTATTTAAATAAGGCTTTCTCTTAGCAATCTCAAATCCTTCTTTAATAGCTACTTTGTATGGTGTGTCTGTCCTGTCAATGATGAGAAACAAAATTACTTTTTTGTTTAAACTCCGCGTTATTTGACAAATGTTTGTAAATTAAGGATCTTTCTCAATTTTCTGTAGAAATGATGAAAGGTCTATTCAATCTGACTAATTCTTAAAGTTAGTGCATTCAAATTTATATGTAAAACACGTTATTGAATCAGCACACACACACATATATATATATATATATATATATATATATATATATATATGATGAAAATAAATTTTAAGGTATGCTATATTTATATGTTCAATATCAGGTATAGAGTGTATGTAGATATAAAATTGGATATTGATATCAACATCCAGGTGCAGTCTGTTTCATGCTTAAACACAATCTTCAAGCCTGAAGATTATGTTTAAGCATGAAACAGACTGTCACTGCTGGGTGTTGACCTCAGTGTCCACTTTACAAGCACACAGACATATATATGCGTGTATGTGTCTAGTACAGGTTTCAGGATTTTTGTTTCCTTTATCTTTTTTTTTTTTTCACCTCAAGTAAGGCAGTAAAGCCACTAAAATACAAGAGGTTACTGAGTGTGAAAAAATATAAGATATACTATTAAGGAGAGAAGGCAATAAAAGAACAAGAATTAAGAAGAGAAAGATTGACATTTTATTTCAATTTTTGGAGACCAAAGTTGACAGAGAAGCAAGAGGCCAGGAGAGAATTCCATAACTGAGAAGTGCAAAAGAAGAAACTGTTAGCATAGAACTTACGGTTGCATCTAGCCATTTTAACTGTAAAATGATGAGACCTTGTTGCCAATCTAGTACTGTGCTTAAATTCATAAAGTCTAGATACCATAGGGAAAAGCTCATCAGTATAATTCCCATGAAAGTATTTATAGAAAAAAACAGAAAGATGCTATGTTATGGTGATGGGAAGGGGACTGAAGCTGAGATGCCAGGTCAGGGCTAACACTGATTTAATTTTGACATTCAGATGTCACAATAAAATGCGAACCTGTGACGGACAATAATTCAAAATTCTTACGACGGGAAGATAAACCAGTAATTTAAAATTCTTCGAGGGACGAAATAAAAGAGACGTGATTATAGTTGTTATAATTCCATAAAATTGTTTTACATCCTCAGAACTGTCATATATGATTGGGTTTGTTTGTTTAAAAAAGGCTCCCTTTTAGCAATCCAGAATCCTTCTTCTGTATAGTGTGTCTACCCTGTTTGATGATAGAAACCATCAAAGTGACTTTTTGTTTACACCGATCATTATTTGACAAATGTTTGGAGATTACTGAATTATCTTCTCTAAGAATTTTGAATCATTGTCCATTACAATTAAAAATTAAGTGTTCATAAATCTTTGGCTGATGAAGGGTATAGAAGCCGAAGCAATTGTGTTGATAATAAATTGAGGATATGCACATTTGGACAATGTTTAAACTTAGTGCCTGCAAAAAAAAAAAAAAGAAAAACACTGTAAAAAGGGTGGTTATTCCCTTGACATTGCTATTACTGTATACACTTTTAACTCACTTGACAATATTTTTTGCTTTAAAAAGTGATGATTAGAATTTTAATTAAACCCAAAGTTATGAAAATAGATTTATGCATTTTTATTCTTGAGAATTACTGAATGAAGTTACTTATAAGATTGAATTAAAAAAATAAAAAAAAAATCTTATTTTCATAGTTGTTTATATAAAGGTAAATAGTAAATATTGCATTGTAGTTTGTTTATATATTTTGATAATTTCATAATTTTTTATAAATTTTGAATGTAAAGATTTCTTTTCAAATTTATTTCTTTATAAAATGGTGAATAATAAATATCACATTGTACTTGGTTCACATTTTTCTAACCTCGTAAATAAACATTGTTGAGGGAGTCAAAAGTGTATACAGTAATAGCAGTGTCAAGGGAATAACGGTTCCCTTGACACACTGTTTTTTTGTTTGTTTTCATTTTGGAAAACATGGACCTTCATACCCACAAAAAAAAAAATAGACGGTTTTCCCCAAGACACCACTTTTATTATAACTATAGTGTAACCCGGATATAAGAGAAACCCGGATATAAGAGAGATTTTATCTGGTCCGAAATTAGAGCCCGTGTTAATGTATATATAATAGAGCAAACCCGGATATGAGAAACCCGGATATAAGAGACTTCTTCTCCGGTCCCGACAATTCTCTTATATCCGGGTTACACTATACCTTCACTCAGTGTTTATTGTTTTAAAAAGTGAAGTTTAGAGTTGTAATAAAACCTAAACATGTGATGAAAGTGAATTTATACAACAAAAATAATAAACACCATTAAATTATTTATATACTATTTATTTATTATATTATTTTTTGGAACGGTTGGCAAAACTTCAGCTAATCGCCAATTGGTTCGAACTTTATAAAATGGTAAATAATAAGGATTTCCTTATAGTTGGTTCACATATTTTAATAATTTAGTAAATGTTTATAAATTTATGACTAAAAAAATTGTTTTCATATTTAGTTTATTTCCTTATGAATTGGTAAATGATAGTTTTTAATACCAATTGCATTATTTTTTAAAATGGTGTAAATATAATTATTTCTTGTAAATAAACAATTCTAATAAATAAATAGTGGTTAATATTTTTGTTGTAAATTCCCAAGAACAAAGAAAATGTATGAATTTAATTTCATCAAATGTTTAGGTTTTATTATAATTCATTGCTTTTTTTAAAATAGTAAACATTGCCGAGGAGTGAAGGTAGTTAAAATAAAAGTCATGTCACAGGGAAAACCATCTTTTTGACATTCTTGATTTTTTTTTTTTTTTTTTTTTTTTTTTTTTTTTTTGCAAGCATGAAGGTCTATGTTTGCCAAATTTTTTTTTTTTTTTACAGGTACAAAGGTTAAATATTACCTACATTTGTTATCTATTTTCTTTTTTGTTTTGTTTTGTAACATTTTAAGCCACTGTGATCATTTTAAATTGCATTCACTTTTACTGGGATAACATTCCTGAGCTATTAAGATATAAGAAATTGCATTGTTGTCATGAGAGACAGGGGTGTTATTGGTGTTGGTTTTGGTTCTATGAGAAGGTCTCTGGTAGCAAAAAATCTCTTCCTCCAAATTTCCCCCACAGGGATATTATCTCAGTTGTTTATGGCCAGAATGTCTGATTTTACTTTTAAAATAAATCTTTTTAAAAAAATAACAAGGAAAAAATTTTTTCCAATATTTTATAAATTTATATAATTCAATTTCTTTTTTTAAAAAAATCTTTTAATCACTCATGTTTGTGAGTGACGTAAAGGATTACAAAGTGATAAATGTAATTTTAGAGAAAATAATTTCCAATTTGGTTCCACCTGGTTTTAACGAAATCAAAAATTTAAAATTGAAGAAATTAATACTGATTAGATCATTAACCAAGTGGCATGAGGAGAGTTAAGTAGAAGAGTAAAGCAATCAATTCAGATGACACTCCATCTTTGTTTCTCAATCGGTCGCGTAGGAATAAAACAAAACAAGTGTTAAGATACAAACTTCTTTTTTGTCTAAATTTCTGGCTGAGGTGTTATCACTATTTACATTTGGACTATTGTCCTCGTCTTTGTTGTTATCACAGATTGATATACACCTCACCTGATGAAGGCAGGAGGACACAGCATCAGAAACTTGATAACAACAAAGATGAAGACATTGGTCCAAATGTAAATAGTGTAAGTAATAATTGCTATTTGGAAATTCTTTAACTCAAAGAAACTAAAAGCATGGCCAACTCTCTTTTTTTTTTTTTTTTTTTTTTTTTTTAATGTGCCAAAAATAATTTCTGCTTCCCCATAATTCACCTTCATAAAAAAAATTTAAAAATCCTCCATGTTTACTTTGCTTGACAAGATCTTTTCCCACTTTCTTTATGATTGTCCACTTCTTATAATTCTTTTACTGCATAAAATGTTTGTCATAGCAACCGATCGGGGGCACAATCCCTCTTTTCATAAATACCCTTTTCAGTTTAATGAACCTCTTTCTCTCTCTCAATCTTGAGTATGACAATAAACTACATCCAGCAGCAAGTGCTCTGATTGGGAGATTGGGGGTTTTGAGGAGCACTGAACCACCTCTTACCTGCTGTTGTTCCTGGGTCCACCCTGACCCAAGGTGGTAGCACCAGTTAGAGTTCTAGCCATGGGCAAATAGTGAACCCCCCCCAAAAAAAATCAACAGTACGTTTTTTTATAAAAAGAGCAACAGTACATTTTTATAGCAAAATGACAATCAATCCAACACTAAAAGAAGACATTTTTATAGTAAAATTACCAACAATACATTTCATGATGTATAAAATATATATTTAAGAAATCATACCTTTACCATGAAAGCAGAAAATTATGTATAAAATATCTATAGTTGAAAGCATAAAATTACATACAAGATAATTACATTTCGGCATTAAATAACCCATAGAGGTTGATATGCTGCTAAACAAAATCAACCAACCAACAATTTATATTCATAGTAAAATTACCAATAGTACATATTTAAAGGACCAACAATACATTTTATCCATAGTTGAAACCATAAAATTGTGTTCAAAATATGTACATTTCATCATTAAATAACCCATAGAGGTTGATATGCCGATAAATAAACCAATTCTCTCTCACATTTTTTTTTTTAATTAGCATTTATATAATAAAAGATATTGTTTGTTTTTTCATCAGGTTACTACCATTAAAAGTCCAAAGTAGATAATGTTTTGTTTACAAAAAAAAAAAAAAATGGGGAAATCTTGAACCTTCATGCCTGAGAGAAAACAGAGTGTCAAAAGGACAGTTTTTGCATTGCCACCATTTTTATTTTAACTATCATCACTTCAAAAACAAAAAAAAAAAAAAGTTTTCATTATTGAATGCCGTGCCATAATAGTTGGGTACATTTGCAGGCTTGATGGAAGAAATAACTAGAGGCTGATAAGTCTTTAATTGTCTTTACATCCTGAATCAGTTAAACCCATTGCCATAAATAAACACCAAAGATTTGGAGAAAAAGCGCCAAAAAGACAAGTACTTAGTGCTATATATGTGCTTGTAAAATCGTCACTGCTGTCTCATTTTCTTCTTTTCACATGCAATAAATATAAACATTATCTTTTCAATTGTACATTTTTCTTCTTGACTTGAATTTAAAATTTTAACTTTTGTGTTCACATTTTTAAAAAGAGCTCCAAATAGATGGATTTCTGAAAATTTTGAAATCAAAAAAAAAAAAAAAAAAAGAAGCTTTTGAAATCAAAATGTTAACTCCTGGTGTCGAACAGTGAAACTGCTGAAGAAAAATTTGATAATTTTAATTTTGTCTAAAAAGATTTGGCAATGTTTAATTTTTGTTCCTGAAAACTGAAACAATGTATAAAAAAGGACGGTTATTCCTTTGACACTGCTATTACTGTATACACTTTTGACTCCCTCAGCAATGTTTATTATTTTAAAAATCAATGATTTGAATTTTAATAAAACTGAAACATATGAAAGTGGATTTATACTTGAGAATTGAAAACAAAAATATCAAACACTATTAGATTGTTTATTTAATTTCAGCAAATTTTTTTAAGCATTTTGCAAAAATTAACAATTTTTTTCAAAACAAATACTTCATTGTAGCTGCTTCCCATATTTCGATAATGTAATTTTCTATAAATTTTTTAATAAAAAGATTTCTTTTCAAATTTATTTCTTTATAAAATAGTAAATAATAAATGTTTATGAAAGGTAAATAATAAATACCACATTGTACTTGGTTCGCATATTTTTAGAATCTTGTAAATAAACATTGCTGAAAGAGTCAAAAGTGTATGCAGTAATAGCGTTGTCAAGGGAATAACCATCCATTTGTCACACCATTTTTTTGTAGGCATGATGGTCAAACATTACCAAAGATTCTATAGCAAAGTTTAACCTTCAAACCTGAAAAAAAAAAAACTTGTCAAAAGGACAGTTATACTCTTGACACTGATATTATTACTGTATGCTCCCTTCACTCCCTCAACAAATTTTATTGTTTTAAAAATCTGTGTTTAGAATTTTAATAACAACAAAAATGTTATACACTATTTATTTGTTAGATTGCTTAATTTTATTTTTATATTTACAAAGTTATGAAAATGTGGAAGAAAACTATAATGCAATATTTATCTGTTTCCAGTTTATAAAGAAATAAATATGAAAAACAATTTTTTATTCATAAATTTATGAAAATATGTGAAGCAGCTTTAATGAAATATTTATTATTTACCACTTTTATGAAGAAATATGAATAGATTTTTTGATTCATAAATTTATAAAAATGTCTGTGAACAAGAAAATTAAACTCATAGCAACAAATTTACTAATTGTAAATGTTGAAAAATCTATCTCTTCTTCTGAATCAAACATTCTTTTTATTTTAGTTTTTATGTGAGACCACAAACACTCAAGATTTTGAGTGTGTATCTCCCTATTTGTCGGATGGACAAAGTTTTCCTTGTGTATAATTACAGAATGCCTGCAATTTTTACTGGGTATTTCAATTGATCATTAGACATTCTTGATTCTAGATCACAATTATTTTGATTAATTAAAATAAATAATATGAGATATAAAAATATCCTGAGAAGAAAATGTATCATGTCCAGAAAAATCATGTTTATTTAAATTTTCTTGTTCTTTTGTTCAGACATTTTTGAATGAAATGATTTTCTATATTTCTTTATGAAATGGTAAATAAATATTGCATTGCATTTGGTTCCCATATTTGTATGAATATAAAATTAATATAAATTATAAATATAAAATTAATCTTGTAAATATAAATATTAATCTTGTAAATAAATATTCTAACTAAATAGTGTGTAATATTTTTGTAGTTATTAATATTCTATACATAGCTTTTTAAAATAATAAACATCGCTGAGAAAGGCAAGAGTGTATGCAGCAATAACAGTGTCAAGAACAAAACCGTCATCTTGACAGACCGTCGTTTTTTGGGGTTTTAGACGGTTAAACTTTGATGATTCTGTTATTTCATTGGGATATAAGTTTCTTTGTTGAAATATGGAATTGGTGAACACAAATTAAAATACAAGTTTGTGTACTCATGTTGAAACATCTCAAACAGACTTGAATTTCTCAACACAAAGTTTAAATTATATAGGAATTGTTTGTCGCAAAATACAAATCTCTCAACTTGGAATAATTCAAGAGTCTTTAAGTTGATTTCAAATGAGGATTTGTGGACACAATTTCAAAATTTCCTTACCAACAGAATTTTTTGGAAAACCATGCCAAAAGAATGTTTTGTGTATTTTAAGGAAAAAAAAAGAAAGAAAGTGAAATAAAATAAATAAAAACAAACTAAAACTTCTTTGGGTTGTGTTTTTTTTTTTTTTTTTTTTACAAAAATTTATGAAATTGATTGGAACAAGTGAAAATTAGGAAATGCTAGGCAATTAATTTCCATGTAGATGCAATTTCATCAACTGCTGCCTATCCTCATGGCCCACTGCTTCCTGGCTAAGACCAGAGATAATGTGTACAGCACATGCATTTGCATCAGCATGCTGTATGCAAGCAAGGCATAGACCCTGCTGACGACTGACTTCAACCACCTGTGGTGGAATGACAGGGCCATGATACGCCTGATGTGTGGCATGTTCACTGAGGATGGGGTCAGGTCAGACTTGCTTTTCAAGCAGAAAGGCCTTGACAACTTTGAATCATTACCACACAGATGTAAACTATGTTGAGGTGGCCATGTCGGGTGCAGTGAGAGTGGTGGTGGGGTGGTCTATCAGACATGTCTGTGAAGTTGTTATAGTGGAACACACCTATTCTATTGTTAATAGACTCTCCCACCTATAATAAGTAGGTGTAGTAGGAGTGGCTCAGTG
The DNA here is from genome assembly GCA_963932145.1 of Acanthosepion lycidas. Lineage (NCBI taxonomy): Eukaryota > Metazoa > Mollusca > Cephalopoda > Sepiida > Sepiidae > Acanthosepion > Acanthosepion lycidas. The sequence goes on from OZ010575.1 coordinate 93,287,365, forward strand.
GTTCGGTCAGTCAGTCAATGCCGGATGACTGCTAGTCAGATACTAAACTATCAGCAACCACAACTAGATTTCTCTGCGTCATTACCTATTATATCAAGTTCCTAACGTTTTGTACATCAAACCTATTTTAGGAGCGACTTAGTACAAATACAAGCCTCCACTGTGAAACCACTCCATAACAGAAGTGATAGTTGAGGGCAGCAGAGGAAGAAGGTCTCTCATGATGTCTTGGAAGGACGGAAGAACTTGGCATAGAACTAGTTGATACTAATGACAAGAATATGTGGAGAATTATTTATATACTATTTATTTATTATATTATTTTTTGGAACGGTTGGCAAAACTTCAGCTAATCGCCAATTGGTTCGAACTTTATAAAATGGTAAATAATAAGGATTTCCTTATAGTTGGTTCACATATTTTAATAATTTAGTAAATGTTTATAAATTTATGACTAAAAAAATTGTTTTCATATTTAGTTTATTTCCTTATGAATTGGTAAATGATAGTTTTTAATACCAATTGCATTATTTTTTAAAATGGTGTAAATATAATTATTTCTTGTAAATAAACAATTCTAATAAATAAATAGTGGTTAATATTTTTGTTGTAAATTCCCAAGAACAAAGAAAATGTATGAATTTAATTTCATCAAATGTTTAGGTTTTATTATAATTCATTGCTTTTTTTAAAATAGTAAACATTGCCGAGGAGTGAAGGTAGTTAAAATAAAAGTCATGTCACAGGGAAAACCATCTTTTTGACATTCTTGATTTTTTTTTTTTTTTTTTTTTTTTTTTTTTTTTTGCAAGCATGAAGGTCTATGTTTGCCAAATTTTTTTTTTTTTTTACAGGTACAAAGGTTAAATATTACCTACATTTGTTATCTATTTTCTTTTTTGTTTTGTTTTGTAACATTTTAAGCCACTGTGATCATTTTAAATTGCATTCACTTTTACTGGGATAACATTCCTGAGCTATTAAGATATAAGAAATTGCATTGTTGTCATGAGAGACAGGGGTGTTATTGGTGTTGGTTTTGGTTCTATGAGAAGGTCTCTGGTAGCAAAAAATCTCTTCCTCCAAATTTCCCCCACAGGGATATTATCTCAGTTGTTTATGGCCAGAATGTCTGATTTTACTTTTAAAATAAATCTTTTTAAAAAAATAACAAGGAAAAAATTTTTTCCAATATTTTATAAATTTATATAATTCAATTTCTTTTTTTAAAAAAATCTTTTAATCACTCATGTTTGTGAGTGACGTAAAGGATTACAAAGTGATAAATGTAATTTTAGAGAAAATAATTTCCAATTTGGTTCCACCTGGTTTTAACGAAATCAAAAATTTAAAATTGAAGAAATTAATACTGATTAGATCATTAACCAAGTGGCATGAGGAGAGTTAAGTAGAAGAGTAAAGCAATCAATTCAGATGACACTCCATCTTTGTTTCTCAATCGGTCGCGTAGGAATAAAACAAAACAAGTGTTAAGATACAAACTTCTTTTTTGTCTAAATTTCTGGCTGAGGTGTTATCACTATTTACATTTGGACTATTGTCCTCGTCTTTGTTGTTATCACAGATTGATATACACCTCACCTGATGAAGGCAGGAGGACACAGCATCAGAAACTTGATAACAACAAAGATGAAGACATTGGTCCAAATGTAAATAGTGTAAGTAATAATTGCTATTTGGAAATTCTTTAACTCAAAGAAACTAAAAGCATGGCCAACTCTCTTTTTTTTTTTTTTTTTTTTTTTTTTTAATGTGCCAAAAATAATTTCTGCTTCCCCATAATTCACCTTCATAAAAAAAATTTAAAAATCCTCCATGTTTACTTTGCTTGACAAGATCTTTTCCCACTTTCTTTATGATTGTCCACTTCTTATAATTCTTTTACTGCATAAAATGTTTGTCATAGCAACCGATCGGGGGCACAATCCCTCTTTTCATAAATACCCTTTTCAGTTTAATGAACCTCTTTCTCTCTCTCAATCTTGAGTATGACAATAAACTACATCCAGCAGCAAGTGCTCTGATTGGGAGATTGGGGGTTTTGAGGAGCACTGAACCACCTCTTACCTGCTGTTGTTCCTGGGTCCACCCTGACCCAAGGTGGTAGCACCAGTTAGAGTTCTAGCCATGGGCAAATAGTGAACCCCCCCCAAAAAAAATCAACAGTACGTTTTTTTATAAAAAGAGCAACAGTACATTTTTATAGCAAAATGACAATCAATCCAACACTAAAAGAAGACATTTTTATAGTAAAATTACCAACAATACATTTCATGATGTATAAAATATATATTTAAGAAATCATACCTTTACCATGAAAGCAGAAAATTATGTATAAAATATCTATAGTTGAAAGCATAAAATTACATACAAGATAATTACATTTCGGCATTAAATAACCCATAGAGGTTGATATGCTGCTAAACAAAATCAACCAACCAACAATTTATATTCATAGTAAAATTACCAATAGTACATATTTAAAGGACCAACAATACATTTTATCCATAGTTGAAACCATAAAATTGTGTTCAAAATATGTACATTTCATCATTAAATAACCCATAGAGGTTGATATGCCGATAAATAAACCAATTCTCTCTCACATTTTTTTTTTTAATTAGCATTTATATAATAAAAGATATTGTTTGTTTTTTCATCAGGTTACTACCATTAAAAGTCCAAAGTAGATAATGTTTTGTTTACAAAAAAAAAAAAAAATGGGGAAATCTTGAACCTTCATGCCTGAGAGAAAACAGAGTGTCAAAAGGACAGTTTTTGCATTGCCACCATTTTTATTTTAACTATCATCACTTCAAAAACAAAAAAAAAAAAAAGTTTTCATTATTGAATGCCGTGCCATAATAGTTGGGTACATTTGCAGGCTTGATGGAAGAAATAACTAGAGGCTGATAAGTCTTTAATTGTCTTTACATCCTGAATCAGTTAAACCCATTGCCATAAATAAACACCAAAGATTTGGAGAAAAAGCGCCAAAAAGACAAGTACTTAGTGCTATATATGTGCTTGTAAAATCGTCACTGCTGTCTCATTTTCTTCTTTTCACATGCAATAAATATAAACATTATCTTTTCAATTGTACATTTTTCTTCTTGACTTGAATTTAAAATTTTAACTTTTGTGTTCACATTTTTAAAAAGAGCTCCAAATAGATGGATTTCTGAAAATTTTGAAATCAAAAAAAAAAAAAAAAAAAGAAGCTTTTGAAATCAAAATGTTAACTCCTGGTGTCGAACAGTGAAACTGCTGAAGAAAAATTTGATAATTTTAATTTTGTCTAAAAAGATTTGGCAATGTTTAATTTTTGTTCCTGAAAACTGAAACAATGTATAAAAAAGGACGGTTATTCCTTTGACACTGCTATTACTGTATACACTTTTGACTCCCTCAGCAATGTTTATTATTTTAAAAATCAATGATTTGAATTTTAATAAAACTGAAACATATGAAAGTGGATTTATACTTGAGAATTGAAAACAAAAATATCAAACACTATTAGATTGTTTATTTAATTTCAGCAAATTTTTTTAAGCATTTTGCAAAAATTAACAATTTTTTTCAAAACAAATACTTCATTGTAGCTGCTTCCCATATTTCGATAATGTAATTTTCTATAAATTTTTTAATAAAAAGATTTCTTTTCAAATTTATTTCTTTATAAAATAGTAAATAATAAATGTTTATGAAAGGTAAATAATAAATACCACATTGTACTTGGTTCGCATATTTTTAGAATCTTGTAAATAAACATTGCTGAAAGAGTCAAAAGTGTATGCAGTAATAGCGTTGTCAAGGGAATAACCATCCATTTGTCACACCATTTTTTTGTAGGCATGATGGTCAAACATTACCAAAGATTCTATAGCAAAGTTTAACCTTCAAACCTGAAAAAAAAAAAACTTGTCAAAAGGACAGTTATACTCTTGACACTGATATTATTACTGTATGCTCCCTTCACTCCCTCAACAAATTTTATTGTTTTAAAAATCTGTGTTTAGAATTTTAATAACAACAAAAATGTTATACACTATTTATTTGTTAGATTGCTTAATTTTATTTTTATATTTACAAAGTTATGAAAATGTGGAAGAAAACTATAATGCAATATTTATCTGTTTCCAGTTTATAAAGAAATAAATATGAAAAACAATTTTTTATTCATAAATTTATGAAAATATGTGAAGCAGCTTTAATGAAATATTTATTATTTACCACTTTTATGAAGAAATATGAATAGATTTTTTGATTCATAAATTTATAAAAATGTCTGTGAACAAGAAAATTAAACTCATAGCAACAAATTTACTAATTGTAAATGTTGAAAAATCTATCTCTTCTTCTGAATCAAACATTCTTTTTATTTTAGTTTTTATGTGAGACCACAAACACTCAAGATTTTGAGTGTGTATCTCCCTATTTGTCGGATGGACAAAGTTTTCCTTGTGTATAATTACAGAATGCCTGCAATTTTTACTGGGTATTTCAATTGATCATTAGACATTCTTGATTCTAGATCACAATTATTTTGATTAATTAAAATAAATAATATGAGATATAAAAATATCCTGAGAAGAAAATGTATCATGTCCAGAAAAATCATGTTTATTTAAATTTTCTTGTTCTTTTGTTCAGACATTTTTGAATGAAATGATTTTCTATATTTCTTTATGAAATGGTAAATAAATATTGCATTGCATTTGGTTCCCATATTTGTATGAATATAAAATTAATATAAATTATAAATATAAAATTAATCTTGTAAATATAAATATTAATCTTGTAAATAAATATTCTAACTAAATAGTGTGTAATATTTTTGTAGTTATTAATATTCTATACATAGCTTTTTAAAATAATAAACATCGCTGAGAAAGGCAAGAGTGTATGCAGCAATAACAGTGTCAAGAACAAAACCGTCATCTTGACAGACCGTCGTTTTTTGGGGTTTTAGACGGTTAAACTTTGATGATTCTGTTATTTCATTGGGATATAAGTTTCTTTGTTGAAATATGGAATTGGTGAACACAAATTAAAATACAAGTTTGTGTACTCATGTTGAAACATCTCAAACAGACTTGAATTTCTCAACACAAAGTTTAAATTATATAGGAATTGTTTGTCGCAAAATACAAATCTCTCAACTTGGAATAATTCAAGAGTCTTTAAGTTGATTTCAAATGAGGATTTGTGGACACAATTTCAAAATTTCCTTACCAACAGAATTTTTTGGAAAACCATGCCAAAAGAATGTTTTGTGTATTTTAAGGAAAAAAAAAGAAAGAAAGTGAAATAAAATAAATAAAAACAAACTAAAACTTCTTTGGGTTGTGTTTTTTTTTTTTTTTTTTTTACAAAAATTTATGAAATTGATTGGAACAAGTGAAAATTAGGAAATGCTAGGCAATTAATTTCCATGTAGATGCAATTTCATCAACTGCTGCCTATCCTCATGGCCCACTGCTTCCTGGCTAAGACCAGAGATAATGTGTACAGCACATGCATTTGCATCAGCATGCTGTATGCCAGCAAGGCATAGACCCTGCTGACGACTGACTTCAACCACCTGTGGTGGAATGACAGGGCCATGATACGCCTGATGTGTGGCATGTTCACTGAGGATGGGGTCAGGTCAGACTTGCTTTTCAAGCAGAAAGGCCTTGACAACTTTGAATCATTACCACACAGATGTAAACTATGTTGAGGTGGCCATGTCGGGTGCAGTGAGAGTGGTGGTGGGGTGGTCTATCAGACATGTCTGTGAAGTTGTTATAGTGGAACACACCTATTCTATTGTTAATAGACTCTCCCACCTATAATAAGTAGGTGTAGTAGGAGTGGCTCAGTGGTTCGGTCAGTCAGTCAATGCCGGATGACTGTTAGTCAGATACTAAACTATCAGCAACCACAACTAGATTTCTCTGCGTCATTACCTATTATATCAAGTTCCTAACGTTTTGTACATCAAACCTATTTTAGGACCGACTTAGTACAAATACAAGCCTCCACTGTGAAACCACTCCATAACAGAAGTGATAGTTGAGGGCAGCAGAGGAAGAAGGTCTCTCATGATGTCTTGGAAGGACGGAAGAACTTGGCATAGAACTAGTTGATACTAATGACAGGAATATGTGGAGAGGTAAACTGAGATCCTCTGTCAGGCAGGATGCATCTTGCTTTGTGTGAAATTAATCACTCAACAAAAAAAAAAAAACATGGCTGCGATGATGATGAGGAGAAAGGAAACAACATAGATGCAATTCTGCCAGCAAATAACCTGGAAAGAAAATTATCAGCAAGTTTGACGGAAAATAGGAACAACAAGGAAACTTACAATTAGAACGAGACTCTTTCTGGAGCACATAATCTGGAAAGGGGGCTAAAATAATTTAACACTCTTGGAAATTGTAGTCACAGGGGAACTGCATATATTTTTAAGTCCTAATCTAGGAACTTACCCATACAACTTCATGCGATACTATTAGAATGGTTTTACACATTCAGTAAGGATTTTTGTAGATATGACGCAATAAGGAATAGCAGAATGTAGGAAAAAGTTTCTGGATAGTAGAATGTAGGAAAAGGTTTCTGGATAGCAGAATGTAGGAAAAGGTTTCTGGATAGTAGAATGTAGGAAAAGGTCTCTTGTTCATTCATTATGATTGTTTCACCTGTATTAGCTGAATCATTGTTTACTATTTTGACTAGAATTTCTATCATCCTAATTTCAGTTGCGTATACTCAGATGTTGACGCATTTCTCATCTGCAAATAGAGTGAAATGAATACTCATCAAATTCTAATAAAGATTGCAGACCCTTGACCTTATAATAAAAAAGCTTCAATGTATTTTCTTACTAGCAGTAGAGCCCAGGGATGTAACAGTAAGAGATAGATCAAGTATCGACCATCATAAAGACTGAAAAATAAAATTGACAAAGATTATTGTTTAAGATTGACGGACACGCATGTCTTAATTAGTTTTTGTTGTTTTTTTTTTTTGTTTTTGTTTTTTATTTTTTACGAATTGGTCAAACCCAAACTCAAACAAAAACATTTTCAATCGTTATGAGTCTACCGATTGAATAGAATTTTATTATAAACAATTGTCTTGTAAATGGAATTTTTAAAGCATTCTGAATGTAAAAATAAAGAAAAAAGTGTGCAAGACAATAAGAAACACTACCTGCCAAAAAAAAAAAAAAGTGAAGTTTTGTTGAAATCGGTTGAAAAATGTAGGAAATCCGATCCCATATATAAACGAACACAGAAACACACTCACAAACAACCTGGGTTTTATAATAAGTATAACTCGATATGAGTTGTCCCACTTTCATTCTCGACAGCGATGCCTCTTAATCGTGTTTTCAAATTGATTTTGTGCAAAAACAATTGTGTTTTTCCAATTTTTGGCGCTGTCAGAACGACCGCAAGGTAATTTTACGTAGTCCTGTAAAGTTTTGTTGAAATCGGTTGAAAAATGTAGGAAATACGATCCAATATATAAACGAAACAGACGCACACACACACACACACAACCTGAGTTTTATAATAAGTATGATGCTGTCGGTAATCTGAAAAGATGGCTATTAGTGTAATGCAATATTCATTAGAACGAAAAGTGAAATTCGCTTGCAGAATTCTCATCTTGATCAAGTCTGTTTCATTCACTTCACTCTAATGCCTTCAGAAAAGGCATGAACCTATCTTTCCCTGACTATGGATTAAATAACAGGGAATACTTAGCTCTCTTGCCGTGGTTGGCAGCCAGTCTAGGAGAAGGAAAACTCTAAATTCAAATCCCCATAAATGATAATGCATACTGAGTGCTTTAACTTTGGTATGTCAACTGGTCATGGTTATCAAAAATACAAAATCAGCCTAAAGTGGGTCGGGCTCTGTCAAGTTATCTTGCTGTAGACACACCCACTGCCTCTGCGGTATATGTGGTGACACTTATGGATTACAGGATTTGAGATAATGGTTCTCGAAAAATTTGTTGAAACAAAATACTAAATTAAGAGACTTACATTATTTATGTGCAGACTATTGTTGCATTCTTTGTTTGTGGCACTATTTACCCATGGTAATTGGCTAACTAATTAACCATAGAAATTAAAAAAGGGAAATACTTAAGGTGAGAAAGAGCTATAGCGAAATATAGTCTGAGCAACATTAAAAAGAAGAATTTATTTTATTTACAAAAGAAAGATACTTTTCGTAAAAGACAGAAAATCCGTAAGAAAAAGCGAGACTGTGATCCTGTCAAAATTAATTTAAGGTCACGATAAGGGAGTGATGCGCCAAACGAAACAGAATTCTGAAAGAAAAACAAAGCCAACTAGCGCATGCGACCATAAAAAAAATTTCGGCCTGAGGCCACCCTGAAGAATAGATATTGATTATCTTTCAGAAATACCATTTAACTTTAATTCGTGGTTCCAGCGAAGGAAGCCATCTGGTATATGCACGAATCTTGACATGAGAAGGAAAATCGAAAAGGGGATCATTATTATTGCTTATTCAAACTGTTGACGTCAGACATAGCGTCTTGAAAATGAGCATCTGGTGATAAGAGAATTTTAAGGCATGAGAAAAATAAAGAATTTAATTATCAGGTAAACACGACCACCCAGTTAAAAGTTGACTAGCGGAGGACCCAGGTGTCGGGATTTGACAGTGATTAATGAGTCAGTAGAGGTCTGGGCTAAGTGGATTTGGGTGTCCCCAAAAAATGTGATAAGAATTATTTGGCAATCTGGAACTTGTAAATGTCTTGGCCGAAGGAAAAGGAAAAAGAAAAAACGGATTTTGTGAACGAAATTCTGGATAGTAATTCTAAGAGGGCCAGTCTAACCACACCCACACTGCCGAGAGATCATTGGCCAACTGGTAGCATGGGTGATAGGCGGAGGTGAATGTATGAGAAAGACTGAGAAGTTTTTAATACCCACTAAGGGGATTGGTGTGAGATACCAATGTGAGAGTGGAAGAGTCTGGGAGAATAACTATCCTCCGACCTTCCCTCACAGACGAAGGAGAAAACCCCGAAATGGAAAGTGATTAATCTTCCAAGTGATTAATTTTTCTGACCTAAGAACAAAGAGAATTCTTATTGGGAATTAAGAATTGTCAAGGAACCCAAATCACGTCAGGCCCCTACACTGGAGTTGGTCGGTGTCCATATAAACGAACGTCTCGAGGCAGTCAGAGAGTTCGGAGTTGCAGTCAGTTCCAGACAGCTCGAGTTTGGGGAGTTGCAGTTGGAGAGCAGCCTCGCAGAAGCTGATCGAAAGATTTCCACGTCCTTTTCGACTTAGTCTTCCTACCAAAAGCAAGTTTTTATTGACGAACAACTTAAGATACTATAACTCGCAAAAAGTGTCACGAATCCATAGAAACAGGCTGGGGGAGAAACACACTCCTGTATTCAACAGATAGATAAAGATAATTGTTATTTCTCAACATATTTGAACCTCATGAATTGTTTTATCATATTTTTTTACTACCACTTGTGCGGTATCACCTTTACCCCGGATTCGGCTTGCACTACGGCCCGACGCCTGATTGATTTTGTCTACCTAAGATCAAAATCACGACGTGGGTAGGTTAGACTTGAGACCAAAGTAGTTACTTTGGTAACCAGACGTTGGAAGTGAGCTGGGAACGACAAGTTGGTATCAAACCGGGAACGACCAGATCGACCGGGACACAGGCTGGTGGCAGCAACAACGAGTCAACCCCAAACGCTGGTGGAAGAAACCTTACAGCTTCGTGCCGCAACTGGGAGTTGACCACGGGCCGACAGCGCAGTGTCACATATTGGCGTCGCGACCAGAGGACGTCACATATTGGCGCTGGACTGCGACCGTGAACACAGGTGGGTGTCACATGTTTCTGTTATAACAACATTTCGGGCATTGTGCAGTCTGGCCTTCATCATGTGATTGTCAATCTGGGTAACCTTCAGAGAATTTTGAACCAAACTCTTCATTTAATCTACAGGCAGGGATATACATTGTGTGCCAAATTATTATCGAGATAACTTTTTTTATAATATTTCAAAAACCGTCCAATTTTCACACAATGTTGGCAACACTGACTTGCGCAATCACTGAAATTTTCGACCTGATCTGTGCAATGTAAACAAAGTGGTGCCATATTTGTTATCAGCACGGTGATTTGAGCGTGCCAAACATTGTGTGAAAATTTTGTGTGAATTGATTGGACGGTTCTTGAAATATTATAAAAAAACAGTTATCTCGATAATAATTTGGCACGCAGTGTATTATCCATGGATATTTTTGTTAAAGAATTATGTTAGGTATCAATGGAATTTTTTTAGTGCTAATATTTTTTGGGGAAAATGGCTGCTAAAGTTTTTTCTGAAACTCAAAAAACATGTCAGCAACTCATATCGACGGTTACTTCCTTGTATATAAATTAAATTTCAGAGTTTAGGTAGAAGCGTTTGAAGTATAGAGTTGAAATATTATTTAGAAGGAACAGGAAATCCAATCCAAAACAGGAAGAAAGGGATAAACCTCTACTCCTGCTCGAAAAAATGTGGACTGGAAGAGTGTCGAACATATTTGCTCTTGTTATAAAATAAAATAAGACATATCTCGGCTGATTTGCAGGCAAATAAACTAACATACTCAAGAGCGAGAGCCGGATATGAACGGGACAAGGTCCCGTCACAAAATGACCATTATCGTTGTTTACGCATAAGCCCGACGCACAAGTTCCGGTCGAAAAATAAAATAAAATTTGAAAGTGTTTCTATTTTTCGACCAATAAAAATGCTCCCTTCCTAATTATACTGGCGTCGTTTTACGAGCCTGTTAAGCCATAAAAGGTGTCACACGGGGAAGTACAACAGGAGGCCAGGCAAGTGACCTGTCACGGTTAGGCAGCAGCAGTCAGCAGGAGGAGCGCCACGCTAACCAGTGTGAACTACTATGAGAGATCAACCCAGACCGGGAGCCGGCTTATGAACTATACCACAAGGTAGCTGTTCCTGTTGAAATAAACCACGTAAATCTATTTCTGCTGTTGTCGTATTTCTTTCTTGCGACCATACGCTTGTCTATAACACTCTTATACACATGTATATACGCATATATATATATATATATTCTACGAAATTTCTTGACCATTCAGGCAAGTAAGTGTAATTAATATTGTTTAATTAAAAACAGGGCATTTACTTAAATCGTATCTATTAAAATAATATATAAACAGAAAATATATTAAATACACACACACACACACATTAGGGTTATGACTTTTGTAAAATAATTGATTTCCTGTCTCATAATTTGATGAACTTTTGTTAAAAAATAATGAAAAAGGATTTAATTCAATTTATTTTTTTTTTAAATCATGGATTGAAGAATCTGAGAGCTGAGTTTAAACTCCAGTCAAACCCATTACATTCACTTACGTGCTAATACCTGTGGGAAAGGTATGAATCCTTCTCTTCTCCCCCCACCCAGCTATGGGTAAATAACAGGACAGACCGAGTTCTGTAGCCTTGGATGGCGACTGGTCTGCCGCAGAAAGAAATGGCAACCAACTGCGGGAAAAAATCTACCTCGTCAGTGATGTATCGAAGATACATGATCGCCTAAGCATGTATCATGCATGGCACATAACTGACTGACCCCCCCCCCCCAACACAAAATTTTTAAAATCTTATATAAGTTTAGTAGTACTATGACTTTCTGGAGCATACTAGAACTTGTTTGTAAATTTGTATATATATATATATATATATATATATATATATATATATATATATATATATATATATATATTGCTATAAACAGTTAAATGTGTTAAAAAATACATAATTACTATCTAATTACGTCATTAACAAATTGAAAATAAAGCTTCTGAAATATTTTGATTTTTTTTTAATACCCTTATTGTGTACTAGCAACAGTAACAGTAAGTATCGACCATCATAAAGACTGAAAAATAAAATTGACAAAGATTATTGTTTAAGGTTGACGGACACGCATGTCTTAATTAGTTTTTTTTTGTTTTTTTTTGCCTTTTAAATGGAATTTTTAAAGCATTCTGAATGTAAAAATAATGAAAAAAGTGTGCAAGACAATAAGAAACACTACCTGCAAAAAAAGGAAAGTTTTGTTGAAAACGGTTGAAAAATGTAGGAAATCCGATCCCATATATAAACGAACAAACACACATACAAACAACCTGGGTTTTATAATAAGTATAACTCGATATGAGTTGTCCCCATTCATTCTCGCGGCAGTGATGCCTCTTAATCGTGTTTTCAAATTGATTTTGTGGAAAAACAATTGCGTTTTTCCAATTTTTGGCGCTGTCAGAAGCACCGCAAGGTAATTTTACGTAGTCCTGTGAAGTTTTGTTGAAATCGGTTGAAAAATGTAGGAAATCCGATACAATATATAAACGAACACATACACACACAACCTGGGTTTTATAATAAGTATGATATAGTAAAATCAAATTTTCATTTTTTTTTTTGAGTGGACCAGTCTATGCTAGTCAAAGAGGATTTGACATATTAAGCCCCTTTTACTTGAATCTTGATCTTTGCTTGATTTATACTTCTGTCAGGAGACTAGAAAATGTTATCACTGTTGTTTTGACCTAAAAAAAATACACTAATGGGAATGCGATAGGAGAAAAGAATATTTCCTGTTTGCTTTTCCCCATTATAGGCATTAATGTATCCATGATAGCGCATCTGCCTTATGAAAAACCGACATACCCCATTCAAACATTGTATGTTGTAGCATACCTACAGATGATAAAATACAGTAGTAAATACTGTATGTTGGTCTGCAGTCGGAGATTCATCTCCGGCTGTGCTGGTCAAACTCTCCGCCTCTGGGCAGAGAGGATCCCCAGACAAGGCTATATCGAAGAGCAGAGTCTCATCTTGGGGAAACAGCTACCCAAACCTGTTTTATATGGGGAAATTTTGGCCGAGCCTACGGGCTCGGATACCCCACATTAAATTTGGCCTTCTGCCACATCTGACCGCGTGGGGCAGTTCGTAGATATTCTGCAGTTGGAGATTCCTTGTGGAATTCACTTGACTCACTTCTAGCAGTTGACTACTTCTCTACACGCCTCTGGCGAATCTTATATGTGTTGTTCGTGTCCTAAGTATTATCGTTCATTACCAACCTTCGTTTGATTATTCTGGTCAGTAACCTTCCCTAGGTTAAAACAGTGTATAAGAGAAAATCCACCATTACTTAGAAAATAAACGTTGCTTAGTACCTCAAGAGTAGAAAAGTGGGGATTTGAACTAAACAGCCCCATAGCTGTTGCGTGATTTCATATTTTACATTTAATTAAATCGTTGATAATTTTTCAACTGCTTCAATTTTTCTGTTGAGATGTTTATATCTTTTTCAGCCAGATCACCCAATGTTAAAAAACAGCGCAGTAGAAATCTCACTCAGATCAACAGAGCCGTAGCCTACTGAGGTGAGTATTTCACTCCGGGGGTGGGCGGGGGGGGGGCACACAATAAACTATATTCATTAGACGACACATTCCAAAGGAAATGAACCAGCGAAATTGATTGCACTTGCGCAAGCCACATTCACTGAAGTGTACCCCCATACCTGGTACGATATTTAAAACCTAGACAGGCGTGTTGTATTTGGTGACAAGTATGATTTGTGTGTAGTGATTACAGCCAGGGGTCAGGTTATACATATGTAGTGAGTTTTGATATATATATATATATATATATATATATATATATATATATATATATATATATATATATATATATATTATAAATATATAAAGAAAAAGAATTCAAATTAAAATAAGGCATTTGCACTTTTCTTTAAAACCCTTATCATTTTCTTTCTTTTTTTTTTTAAACTTTTCTTTCTATACTTCTCTCACGACAATCCTCAAATAATAAGAGGAAGGAGAAAAGACTGAACCCAGCCAGAAAACCACCGGAACTTTGCAAGAGCAGAGCTGACTGATTCATGGCGGAAAAAGACCAAAAATCAAGGCGGCTCCATGCATAACTTCCGTTATAAAAAAAAATGTCCATGCCAAATTATTGAGCATGTTCAAAAGGATAAAAACCTGACACTACTAGTCCAGAAGACCGGAATGACATGTGTAAAACGCAGCCATGTGTGACACATTAAAATGCAATCAAGAGGTCATCATCTACTGACATTTCCACACTGTTCCGAGCTGAAAGGAACACAGTAGAGTGACACTGACCTAATTTCTGATATGACAACTACCCCTATTCTGGTAGTACTTCAAAAATAACCACCAACGGATATTACTCCAAACTGCTATCAATATCCACCATTTTAACAAACTTTTCACTATGCCAAATATCAAAGGACTCATTCCTCACTCTAAAGAAAATAAATAAAAATATATTATTTATTTTAAACCCGAGTTTTATTCCAAAAGTTTCTGATAAAAATAATTATTCTCCACCTATCCACACTGACAACATTCTGAAGTGAACATATATGCCACACATATATTAAACACACACACGCTCATACATTAATACATACACAGACATTTGTTTTCTCAAATTTTATTGCAATACGTCTTTTATGAACTTCCTTTATCCATTCTAAGAACACCTTTTCTTTTCCACTTAATTGTTACCATTGTTGTTATTAGAGTGTATTAAAAGTATTAGACGTTGGTACTTTATTGCTCGTTTTGTTAAATGTAGAAACTTTGTGCATTTATCTTTCTGGCACAGGCTTCCGTCCCTGTGCTGGTGGTATCACGGCTCTGACCAGCTTGGACCAGCTATGCCAAGCCAAGACCAGCTATGATTATCTTTGACCAGCTTGAACAAGCTAAGATCAGCTTGGACCAGCGGCCCGATTGAAAACACTCGGGTCCCCACGTTAAAAACTGACCTTGTGTCACCCCCCCCTGTTGGGGGGTCAAATAAATCTCCTTACCTTAGCGAAACTCTTGTGGAAAGAGAGAAATGAGGGAATTCAACTGTGCTCTTTTGACGAAAATAGATATTATTTCGTCTTCACAGAAAATTTAGAGAAATGAGTTCCAGTCGACGCCCATCTGATTGGAGGGGAGTCAAAATTTGAATATGTGTTCAAACAGAGATGTATAAAATTCTAAAAAAAATTTTCTTCCTTCGTTACAACTTTGCTCTCTCTTTCGAAGCTGACTGGACGTGTTACCGATACTGCTGACAAGAGTCCTAACTTTTTATTTTCTGTCGTTACTTCTACAAGGAGAATTACTTGTAGGCAACATATAGTGTTTTCTTTTTTTTTTTTTTTTTTTTTTCACTTTGATATAAATGATTGCCACGACAAGATTACGCCAGTTACAAGTAGGAATTCGTTCTCATTTCTTTATTTCTGCGCTAAGTTTTGCATCAAATGCTAATAGTTACCATTATAGTTTTTCTACCTTCCCTTTCATATAACAGTCGGACTTGATATCCCGACATACACCAGTAATGTTTTGCTGGCCTTTTCTTTTTCTCATTTGCCCTCACATGCAGCATCATTTTCCCCTTCCCTCTCAGGAAGATTAGCAGTAAATACCGTCGCCATCAAACAAGGCCAGTAACAATCATCCGCAACCACCAAAACAACACTGTTCAAAACTTTTGGTACAAGACGGCCAATCTTCTAGTTTTTTTTTTTTCTAATAATGCAAGTAACCCCAGGACTCTAACCTTGGACCAATCATCCTGGGTAAGACGAGAAACTACCTCCGACAGCAAGGCCTCTAATCAGGAGGTTTTGAGGAGTGTGGCACCAGCTTGTAATTGCTGGTGTTCCCTGGCCCACCTTCACCCAGTGTGGTAGCACCTGTTAGGGTCCCAGCTATGGGAAAATAATTAACTCCCAAACTTGGGTCAAAGCAATGAAAATGTAAAAATAGGTTTTAATACCAGAAATCCTTTTTTGTAAAAAAATTATTACCGGCAATAAATTTTTGAAAGAAAAAATTATTACCAACAATATATTTTTGGAAAAAAATACTGCCAACAATAAAAATTTTGTTCAAATTAAATAACCCATTGAGGTTGATATGCCGGAAAACAAACAAAACCAAACCAAACCTTGGACCAACTTTGTTCTATGCTGATGACACAAACATTTACTCCAGTCTTGAGATCAAGTCTAATCAGTTTGATACGGTCAATTTGGCAGCTGATCTAAAAATGACTTACAGTCTGTTGTTAACTGTGAAAAGAAATGGCATGTTAATTTTAACAATTCCATAATGAAACCTAATTAATCCTCTGAGAAACCCTTTTTTGACTCTCATCAGCATGGCTGATGCTGACTTCTAGGAGAGTAACTCGTTGTGCCTTTTCACTTGACATAAAATGGAAAGATTATATTGTATCCATTGCGAGGTCTGTTGCTAAGGTCTTCACTGTTTTGTGCTAGACAATCTTTCTCTCCAGAATCTATCTTACTTATTTATCACACTACTATTAGTCCTTGCTTTAAGTATTGCTGCCAAATATAGTCTGGTGATCCTGCTTATATGTAGAGATTTTCGATAAGATCCAAAGAAGACTCAGCAATATTATTAGTCCTGACCTGGCATCTCGACTTCGGTCACTTTCCCAGTACCATAATGTAGCTTCCCTGTGCCTTTTCTCTAAATACTTTCATGGTAATTGTTCAGGTGAATTCTTTGATATGGTGAATAGACTTCATGAATTTAAGTGTGATACTAGATTGGCAGTATGGTCTCATTAGTTCACAATTGAATTGGCTAGGTGTAACAGTAAGTTCTATGCTAACAGTTTCTTTACTCGCACTTCTTGCTTGTGACCTTCTATTCCAGATCCATGCTTTCCAGTCAACTTTGTATTTAAACTTTTGAAGATGAATGTCAATCGTTATCTAATTGTTTTCCTGATCACTTTTCTATTATTCTGGCTCCTTAGTAATGTTCCTGTTTTTTCTTATTTTTTCACACTCAGTAACCCCTTGTGTCTCAGTGTCTTTACTGCCTTACATGAGATGAAATGACTAAAAAAAGACCACAAGGTGATTTTCTAAGCATAGCTTAGATGTGACACAAGGCCGAAAGTACTGGGCACCCAGTGAGGAAACATCATTTGCAATGTATTCTTATAGTAGTGATTTTCCAAACATAGCTTAGATGTGGCACAACGCCGAAAATATTCGGTACCCAGTGAGGATCGAACTCACTATTCGGTTGTAATTGATCTAGTGAGACAAGCTTGCTAACCCTTACCCCACATCGAAGTATTAAGCTTGCATTATCATTTCAAACCAACTCGGAAAGAAGTTTGCATTAAATTAAAAACACCAAAAAACAGTTTTGTGCACAAATTCAACTCGGATCATCAACACAATTTTGTATCACCATTGCGTCTTATATAAAAGAAATATCTATTTGTTATTGCACTTAATTGTTGTTTTCGTTATTACTCTTGTTGTTTATTTGCTTTTGTCACATTTGTTGAAGTAAAAAAAAAATAGAGGGTTATTATTTGTAGTCACATTAACCTCTATAAAATGTTTCTTTGAAATTTGGCATTGGACTATGTCTTGTATTTTACACACTATTTTTTACATTGTTCAGAATGTTGTTTTCTATTTTAGTGTCACGTTCACAACATTTCGGCGGTTTGTTATAAGCTGCTGCCTTCTTCAGGTGATATTTGTTGGAATTTCAAATCGTACCCTTTATTTAGTCCTCACTGGGTACCGCCCCTTTTCGATGTGGTCTAATGGTTAGCAAATTTGTGTCGCTAGATCAATTACGACTGAATAATGAGTTCGATCCTCACTGGGTTCCCCCATGCCTTCAACCTTGTGCCACCACTAAGTTACGCTTAGAAAATCATTTATGGGCCAATCAGTGATTTTATAGCAAAACTTGTTTGTGAGCAAAGTGTAGGAAAAAATTCAGTATGGTGAAATGCGACCGATAAATTGTACTATTATTTTTAGTATGTATTTATTGACCAATCAAAATTGAAGAAATGTAGGCGTGGCACTACATAACAGTTTTAACTTAAGAGTAGACTACTTCTGAATGACTCAATTCTAAAAACATAATAACGATATTCTAGACACTAATTACAATTTTCTTAAAGACTATAATACAAATAAAACACAAAAAGGACATACAAAAACTTCAGTTACTACGAATATACCAACACAATAACATCTTGTAAAATATTTTGTATATAATATTTTTATTTGTATAATAAATGCATTTGTTTGTTTCAATTCCATGCATGTTTTGCCTTGTTTATATCAAGAATTATTTATTGTTGTGGATGCAAGAAAAGATCACGCAACCTGACATAAAAAAATTCCTTCTGATTTATTTTAATACCATAGCAAAATTCTTAGTTCATTCTGCGCATCCCCAACAAAACGTTCTCGGAAAATTATCTGCAGAGCCGGTTTTAATGGGTTGTTTTCGTTAGTTGCACAAATTTTTACTGTGATCCACTTTTAATGGGTTATATAAACGCTAAATGTAGAATCTAGATTCTACAATTTATTAAATGACATTTAATATCAGAATACATCAGAATACAAAATTTACAAAACAAGCTTGCACAAAACATCAATACATACAGGTTGAAGAAAGTGACGCATAACCAGTTTGAGGTTGTGCACATTATCAACATCATTCTATCGACTGCTTCAATCGTCTGGGAGACCTAAGGGCAGAAGTAACAAACTTTTATTCTTCTTCCTGACAGTGTGGCAGCACCTATCTCCTCCCCAAGCTCTTGAACGACATCAGAAGACCACAGACTGTGGCGTGGGTCGCCCTTGTACATGAGGTCCATCTCATTTTTAGTCTGTTCTACTACGTAAGTGAATAAAAAAAAATTAATGAACTCAACGGGAATTGAGGACTCCTCAATCCTAGCCGCTATCCTTTCACCATACCTTCACGTAAGGAAGGATAAAATGCCCAGTCTTTAAGACTTTGAGATACTCAGACCCTTACTTTTTAAATAGATAATGGCGCTATTAAACTCCCCACTCCCCGTTGTTTAAGGTTAGGATTTAATTTTATTTCTTAAGATTTATATTTTAATAATTTAAATATTATACTTAACAATAACAACCAGAACTGTTTTTGCAGACTGTCATACCTGGGGCAACCCATTTCTAAATGACAGGAAGCAACGGTGGGAGGCGAAAGTGTAATAACGCCTAGATAATTTACTAATAATGATCTGTAATACAAGCTTGTTAGAGGGCTCAGTGGAGTAATGGATAGCAGCTCGAATTGAGGAATCGGAGAGCCAAGTTTAAATTCCAGTTAAATCCATTACATTCATTTACAATACATGCAAATACCCTTAGGGAAAGTATGAATCCTCTTCTTCTGCCTTTTATATTGTGTGGGTATATATGTAGGATAAGACATTATCGATATAAGACTGACAAGAACACATGTTAACGTTAAGACATCTTTATTGCAACTGTCGTGTTAGTAGTGGTTAAACAAACTTGATGCTGATTGGCTAAGGGCCACTGTCCCTGTGGTAGTCAGAGGGAGTGGTAAAGGGGAGACGATCCATCTCTAACACTGCCCCCAGCTATGGCTAAATAGCAGGACAAACTGGGTTCTATAGCCTTGGATGACAACTGGTCTACCGCAGAAAGAAATGGCAACGTACTGTGGGAAAAAATCTGACTCGTCAGTCATGTATCGAAAGATACATGATCCCGCATGGCATTAAAAAAAATACAAGCTCATTAACAACGACATGACGACCGAATTTTGCCAAGGAACATCTATCGTTGCACACCGTCTATTTCCTTTAGTCAACTCATGTTCGCGCCCACCAAATCTAATGTGCATGTCTCTTTTCCTTTCGTTTTTTTTTCTTTTTTATAACCTTTCCTTTTTTCTTTTTTTTTTTAAATGCGCCTCATTTGAAGGCGTCTGACATTTTTTTTAGTTTAACTAACACTAACAACCTATGTCCAGACAAAAATTATTGTTTTTAATTGGAAAATCAAATAGTACAAGAAACTCGAGGTAAGTTTCAAGTTCAACTTTTTCAACTAAGTTACGATTTTTTTTTTTAAATTATCTCTTATTTATTTATTTTTTGTAATTTAAAGCATCAAAAAATTTAATCCCCCCACCAAAAAAAAAGTTTTATCGAAGAATCAGGGAGATTTGACTTAAATAAAAAATAACTTTTTTTTTTTTTTTTTTTTTTTTATAATAATGAAAGCAACTTAGCAAAGTTTGGAAATAAGAATTTACCAACATGTTTGAAAAAAAAGTATTTATCTTTATCTTAAAAAAACTTCTGGATTTATTTTATTTTCAGTTTTTTCATTATTGAAACTAAATAACCATTTAAACTTTTTTTTCATTATTTTTAACTTTTTTTTTTTTTAACTCGGTCGAAAAGTTTTTTGTTTTTTTTTCTAATTTATTTGCGATAGCAAATTCTGATTTTATTTTTATTCAAACAATTTCTTACTAAATAAAGTTTTATCACTAGTTAAAATGAAGTTTGTAAAAAAAAAAAAAAAAAAAAAAGTGTAAGTAAATAATTCACCGAAAAAACAGCATAGCATAGGAAAAAAAAAAAAAAAAAAGGCCCTAAACTTAATAGAAACAAAGTTTTATCGTGAAAAAGTTTGTTATTAACAAGAGGAAAGACCAAAGTATTTTTAATTTTTTTTTTATTCCTTTGTAGCACGGTTGAAAATTTGGGCTGAATTTTTTTTTTTTTTTTTTTACGTCAGCGGTCGCGTAATATTTTGGTATTAGTTTTTTTTTAGGGCTCTTTTCAGTTGTTCGCCCCGGAATCGATCCTCCAGATCTACAAATCAACAATGCGCCCTTGCATGGAGTATTGCTGCCATATATGGTCTGGATCCCCTTCTGTTTGCCTCGAGGTTCTTGATAGGCTCCAGAGGCGGATATGCAATATAATTGTCCCTGCTCTGGCATCTCGTCTACTCTACAGTCACTTTCTCACAGACGCGCCGTCGCCTCTCTCTGTCTGTTTTACAAATACTTTCATGGCAATTGCTCCAAGGAGCTGCATTCGCTGGTTCCCAGAGTTCATGAGTTCAAGCACCCTACAAGGCTGGCATCCTGCTCTCACCCTTTCACTGTCGAAACTCCTAAATGTAGCCGTCTCTTCTACTCCAACAGCTTCATGTCTCACACCTCTCGCCTGTGGAACTCCCTTCCCTATTTCAGTTTCCCTGAGAGCTATAATCTCCAACTATTCAAATGTAATGTCAATCGACATCTCCAATTGCCTTGTACTATCCACTACCCTTCTCCTCATCCTTTCTTCTATCACTCCTATCTGATCTTGCTCCAAATTTTTCTGTAACCCCTTGCGTCCTAGTGGCTTCTCGCCTTGTTTGGGGTGAAATGCTTAAAAAAAAAACATTAATTTGGAAATTCTTGCAAAAATTAAATAATTGTCTGATTTTAATAAAACTTTCACAACTTATTAAAAAATGTATTAAATTATTTTAGAAATTCATGGGATTTTTTTTTTTACATCGTTACCCCTCCCCTTAATTTTATGAAAACTTGACTATGTGTATTTTTGTCCTTTAGGTACGTCCATGAGATCGCTAAAAAATAGCATAGCATGATGAAAAAGACACTAAATTTGATGAAAACAAAGTTTTATCATCTAAATGTTTATATTATTATTAAGAGGAAAGATCAAAGTTTATTTTAATTATTTTTAAAAAATTTTCCTTCTTTTTAGAACATTCTAAATTTTGATTAAAAAAAAACTTGTTTCTCTTTGTATCACTGGAACTAGTAAAATAACATATACAATTTTTAGCATGTTTTTTTTTTTTTTTTTTTTTAAGTATGACACATTAATTTTGAAAATCTTGCAAAAATAAAAATAATTGTCAGATGGTCAATGAAACTTTCAGAAACTATTCACAAAATAAAATTAAATAAATGGTTTTTTTTTTTTTTTAATTAATGTCATGGCAGAAATATTTCTTTTTAATATTTATTACCCCCCTAACTAATTTTATGAAAACGCTAGAAATTCAATTGTGTCAGGTCTAGTGATTACAATAGTTAAAAGCACAAGGGTTTGAGGAATGCAAATCATGTTTTGTTTTTTTGTTTTTAATTGGATCCCCCCCCCCACCTGGAAATCAGCTCTGTATTGTAACATACAAAACTCAATAAAACAAAAATATTATTTAATTTCAAATGCTTTTATTTGCTTTTAGTTGTTTTTATGGCTATGGACAATATTTTCTGAAAGCAAAAAATTTTTTCGATGAAAAATAAATTTTCAATGCAATTATTTGGTATTTCTTCAATTATAAATTTTTACATTTAAATTGTTAAAATATTATAAAATTAGCTAAAAGCTGCATCAGGTTTCCTAAGTGTTCTTATGAGATAGATCTTTTTTTTTTTTTTTTTTTTTTTTAGCACGTTGTAAATTGTATCATTTTGACTAATCAGAAGATCTGCAGTAATTAAGAAATGTTATTTTGTGTTTATAATCAGGCTGTAATTATAAAGTACAGAAAACCAACCAGAATACAATTAAGTTTCATTATTTGAGTTAAGCATTGTTCTCCACTGTTAAATCTAAATAACTTCACTTTTTGCCTTCCGTAGAACAAATTATGATCACGTAATCACTCAATATGTCATTCAACACCTGTCAAGTGATGCGAAAGGTTATGACCTACTTTGTTTTATTTTCAAATTACATCTTTTTGGCGCAGAAGCTAAGTCAACCTTGGTTCAAAATATTTTAAATAAACATAATTTCTGATTTTCTTAAAATAAGTTTTGAAAAAATGATAATTAATTTTTAAAAGAATTTCAAAGTGTGATTTTCATCTTTTTTATAAAAATGGATGCCATAATCGATTATCTGTCAATTTTGCTAACTCAAAAAACGATTTTTAACGGAACTTTCGGACATGCTTGGAACAATTAAAAAATACCTCAAAAATACTTTGATCTTTCTTCTTAATAATAACATGAACATTTAGATGATAAAATTTTGTTTTCATCAAGTTTGGCATCTTTTTCATCATGCTATGCTCTCTTTTAGCGATCTCATGAAGGTACATATTTTAATTAAATGCCGAAGACTTTGAAGAATATAAATCATCGATTTATTTTATTTTATTTAAAAAAAATTTTTTTTTTTAAATCGGGGAACGTTTCTCTGAATTGTAAAATACAAAACTGGTTCAAAATTTAAAACTTGAAAATACTGTCTCTTCTGCCTTTACATCTGATAAATTGTCCTGACATTAGTTGTCGATACATTGATGTCAACAATAATTCACACCTTGGTTAGACATGCTTCTCTTATTTCCAAATTTTTTTTCTGCTAAAAATTTAATGTTTGTTTCAAATTACATTAAGTATACTTTAAATTTTCTAATTTTCCTAAAATAACTTTTGAAAAAGTATAATTGAATTTTGCAAGATTTTTAAATGGAGAATTTCACTTTTGTTTACAAAATTGTCAAAAATGGCAGAAATGATCGATTTTATGTAAATTTTGCTGGTTAAAAAAAAAACAAAAAAACATTTTTAACTAAAATTTTGAACGTGCTAGAAAGGATCAAAATATTTAAAAAAATATTCAAAAAATACTTTGGTCTTTCCTCTTAATAATAATATAAACATTTAGACAATAACAAAATTTTTGATCAAGTTTGGGGCCTTTTTTCATCCGGGTATGCTCTTTTGTAGCAAAATATTGAACATACCTAGAAGTAAGTTGTTTGTTTCACCTACACTGGACTAAAAAATCATGCTATATCTGCCTGGTCATGAAAAATAAATTCATGGTCAGATATCAAGATTAAACAGATATGAATTAACATTATTTACATTATTTGGACTACTGTCCTCATCTTTGTTGCCAAAAGAATGTAAACAAATAACGTCAAACATTATGAAATGGACAAAGTCTGACAATTATTTTAAGACATTTTTATGTTTATACATTCTTTTTATCGATACAAATATTTAAGTAAATGCTCTGTTTATAATAAACAGTATTAAACAACATTTACCGGACTGAATGTCCAAGAATTTTCACAGAAAATATTCGTCCTCCGACAGGATTCGAACCTGCATCCTATACGGAACCATCATTTAGCTTCACGTGCCTTTACCAATTTGGCCACAGAGGAGCGTTCAGTTAGCAGGGTCGAATTTACTGTATTTAAACTTCAATCTTCCATGAATCTCTCACGCGCATTCATGTCTGCTCATGGCGTATCAAATGCAAACAAATGACGTCACTCATTATGAAATGGACAAAGTCCAACAATTATTTTAAGACATTTTTATGTTTATACATTCTTTTTATAAATACAAATATTTAAGTAAATGCTCTGTTTATAATAAACAGTATTAAACAACATTTACCGGCGTGAATGTCCGAGAAATTTTCATAGAAAATATGCATCCTCCGACATTCAGGCCGGTAAATGTTATTTAATACTGTTTATTATAAACAGAGCATTTACTTAAATATTTGTATCTATAAAAAGAATGTATAAACATAAAAATGTCTTAATATATATATATATATATATATATATATATAAATATTGGATTCTATCCTCTTGGAAATTTATTCATACTGATATATATATATATATATATATATATATATATATGTGTGTGTGTATACTGACCACTAATATTATCAATATATTGCTCGTTGCTGATGAATTGGATCGTGATTACGATTCCATTGTAATAAATTATTACCATGGAATATTAGTGTTTGAGCCTTTTTCATTATATATATATATATATATATATATATATATATATATATATATATATTAAGACATTTTTATGTTTAACATTCTTTTTATAGATACAAGTATTTAAGTAAATGCTCTGTTTATAATAAACAGTATTAAACAACATTTACCGGCCTGAATGTCCGAGAAATTTTCATAAAATTAAATAAGTGGGAGTTAACGGAAGTTAAAAAAAAAAAAAAATTTCCCAAGATTTTCTAAAAAAGAAACATTTCTCTAATAATTCCATTCATTTGTGAATTAGTCTTGAAAGTTTAATTAGAATTCAACAATTATTTGATTTTTGTAAGAATTTTCCAAATCAGTGTTTTTATCACATTTGAACATTTTTATTACTTCAAATTACATTTTTATTATAGTATCCACTATAATGACATTTTATCATGGATAGTATAATAACATTTGATATCATAAACATGTTGGATTAAAAGTTAATCGCAAACATTTTAAAATTTATTCTTAAGTGTAATATTTTTTAATACTGTTGATTTATTTAAAGCAATTTTAAAAGTTGTTGGAGCTTTTTTTTTTTTCTCTTTTCAGGCTATACTCACAAGAGATGATAAAAATGAGCATTTATCTGGATTTGCAACTTCTCTGTACTGTTAACACCTTATGCTGTCTGCTTTGAAAATCACATAAAGCATATTATAAAAAAATTGGGAATAAAATACTTGCCTCTTTATCAGATTACCAAAAGAAAATGTTGCAAAACAATAAAAATCTGAAAGTGCTCAATGTTCTAAGAATAAAGGGCTGAAAGTGCTTGACATTCAAAGAATAAAATGCTAAAAGTGCTCTACATTAAAAAAAAAAACAGTTTCTTCCTATATTTTAGAGAAGACAACGAACAATAAATAAGAAAACCACCAAAGCCAGGGAAAGAAACGAATCTCAAATATTTGCACAATATCTATTTTCATGATATGGAAACAGCTAAAGAAACAGTCCTCCAGCCCAACCATTCCCATTTTAATAGACCTGTAACTTGTAATGATAGTCACACCTCACAGACACTCGATGTAGAAAAACTCTTTCACTGTGAGTTGTGCCAATGCAGTTTCTCTGACAGTTCCAATCTGGAGTATCATTTAAAGATACACACCAGTGAAAAACGCTTCCACTGTGAGGTTTGTAAGTTGCTGTTTTCAGAGAGAGCTCAACTTAGGAGGCATATGCGAACACATACTGGAGAAAAACCTTTCCACTGTGAAATTTGTGGATCAAAATTTTCACAAAGTTCAGTCCTTAAAAGACATATGTTGAGACACACTGGAGAAAAACCCTTTGGCTGTGATATCTGTGGAGCAAGATTTTCCCGAAAGTGTTCACTGACAACACACATACGAAGGCACACGGGGGAAACCCCCTACCACTGTGATATTTGTGGAGCAAATTTCTCTACAAATGCAAGTTTTACTATACACATGCACAAGCACACAGGGGAGAAACCATTTGAATGTGAAATTTGCGGGAAAAAATTTTCACAGAGTTCACCACATAAAGCTCACATGCGAAAACACACTGGAGAAAAACCCTTTTCCTGTGAGGTTTGTGGCTTAAAATTTTCAGGTAATTCAGCTCTCAAAAAACATATGCGAATACACACAGGTGAAAAACCATTTGTTTGTGACATTTGTGAAGCAAGATTTTCACGAATGTCATATCTCAGAGAACATATGCGAACTCATACTGGTGAGAAACCCTTCCCCTGTGAGATTTGTGGAGCAAAATTTACACAACCTTCAAATCTTAAGCGACATAAACAAACTCACAATGGACAAAAGTAAGATTTCAGGTTTTTAAGTTTCTTTTACCATAAGTTTTTCACCACAGATGCCTAAATATTTTATGAAGTTCCTGAATTTTTTGTACACATGATCTTGTTGTGTAAGGATTTCTGATTATTAAAACCAAAAACAGTGATGCATTTTCTAACTTGATTTACATGATTTTGGGAGCTCAAGTTTAACAAACGTACCTGGAAAAAAAAAAACATTTAAAAAAAAAAAAATTTGAATAAGACTCAAACATAAAATTAAATTTTGATATTTTCTTTTTTCTTAAAGTGACAAAAAATGAAATAAACATAATTGTCCATTTTACAAAGAATGTATAATAAGCAGGGCTTCTTAACCTGGGGTCCATGAACCCTGCCTTTTACATATTTTTATAATTTGTAATTTTTATTAGTTTTTGAAGAAAAAGTTTCCTTTTTTACATTTATTTCTTTATAAAATGGTAAATAGTTTTTATAATTTTGTAAATAAACATTGATGAACGTAGTTAAAATAAGTCAATGAAAAAAAAGCCATCCTTTTAAAACACTGATTTTTGCAGACATGAAGGTCCATGTTTACCCAAAATTTGTTAGTTTATAACTAGTTATGGTTATTTAAATTTATGAATAAAAAATTTGTTTTTATAGTTATTTTATAATACAGTAAGTAATAAATAGTGTTTAATTCTTTTGTTGTCGCTTCTTGAGAAAACAAGAGAATGCATAAAACAGATTCATGTTTTGGTTTTGTTAAAATTCTGAAAATAACTTTAAAACAAAAGTTGCTGAGGAAGCATACAACAGTAGTGGTATCATGAAAAACTGTCCTTTTAACAATGCAGGTATGCTTGTTAAACTTTGCCTTGTTTTTTTTTTTTCTTTTTTTAAACTTGTCGTTTTAATATGCCGTTAAATGGTTGCTTTGTTTCTTGCTATGGAAACCAACTGCTGTTTCTTGGCTTTTTAAAATTTTTTAGTATTGACAGATATATATATATATATATATATATATATATATATAGGACAGACTGAGTTCTATAGCCTTGGGTGGCAACTGGTCTAGGAGAAGGATAACTCTGAATCCAAAAGATGCAGAGGGGCATTTGGTGAGCTTGTGGCACATAGTGCACCAGGTCTCTGTATTCGGCCCTTCAAAAAGTGGGGTTGGTTCTGCACAAAGCCTTCACCACTATAATCAAATCATATGTGCTGGTGTCTGAGCTGTCGGTTTCTATGAACTGAGCTGCTTGACCCTCATACATCGAATATGACAGGGGAGTCCACCATATCTCTCTATCAAATTACATCAACTTAAAATTACCCCTCAAAAGCTTGTATAAAAGTAATAATGTGTAAATTTTAAACCATTTTTTCATACTTGGAAATGTGATCTGAGGAACCAGAAAAATCACTTTCCTGGGGAAATAAAATATAACCAATAGACCCTTAAGGTTGTCTGTTTTTTAATTTATATATATATATTCAAGGGCTAAAAATAAGTATCATGTTACAATATACTGCAACTTTTGTGTTTCAAACATGTTTTCCAGCAACAAGTATTTTGAGCTGTGTAACTCTGCGAATTGTCTGGCTTAACTCTTTCAGTGCAAAAGGATGTTAACGTTTTTGCTACTTTACACAACCAAATTCACAAAGCCATGAGAAATATTTTGATGGCAAATCTGACTGTTTACCATTTCTAGATCTGTAGCAGCAATTTTCTTCAGTAAGAAGGTCCTGAAAATTTTGGCATTTCCATCTTGTTATTCACTGTTGGTTGTAAATTGAGATTGACTCCTCAATCAATCCCAATGCTATAGAAACCTATGAAATGATCAAGATGTTTTATGGATTAATGTTTTGAGGATATATATACACATGCATATACACACACAAACAGACACCTCTGACAGGTTTTTCATGTAATTAGTCCCTGGGACCCACAAGTAGTGATTTTGGGAAATTTAATGAGTTCCAACTAAAGTCTCTTAATAAATTTTTGTGTTAAATGACAGGGATGCAAATTTTTTTTGAGTCCTTTTTTTTTTTTTTTTTTTTTTTTTTGTCTGGAGAAAGTTGAACAATAAGAACTTGGAATGTCAAAATTCGGAGTTTTGGGGTTCGATATAATAACAAAATATTGTTGCAGAGCTGTGCTTAATTCGGCCATTTAGAATAATCAAAGATTTTCATTGAAAGAATAAAATTCAGTAGAAATACAATGTAGTTTCAATAAAGAACATTAAAATAATGACAAGAATACAAGCATTTGGTCAGATTGGAAACTAATGACTTTGGGTTAATAAAATTCTGAAATATAAATTCGCTTTGTGTATGTATGTGAGAAACATTGAAACGTGTGTGAAAAAGTCAGCACGTGTGTGTGTGTGTGGTTCATAGTAAAGAGGATACAAGACATAAAATTTGTTCCTTACTGTGGACAGTATTTTTGTAGTCTGAAGCAGTCTCTTTGAATTTTGTTAGTGCTTACAAGATTTGTAGCAAGATCTCGTCATTTTACAGTTGAAATGCGAAACGTAACCAAAATTTCTATGCTAAGAGTTTCTTCTATTGCACTTGTGGAACTTCTCTTTTGGTTTCTTGCTTTCCAGTCAACTTTGATCATCATCTTAATGATTAAAAAAAAAAAAAAAAATGATTTTACTACAGGAATTTATTGGAAATGATTTCACTATAGCAATATACTGAAAAAAAGGTTACTATAAGAATACATTGCAAATGATCTTGCTATAGATATGCATTTTATTAGAAAATGCATTGTAACTGATTTTTTACTACAGAAATGCATTATAAATAATTTTACTAGAGAAATTTATTGGAAATGATTTTACTATAGCAATATGTTAAAAAGGTTTACTATAAGAATACATGGGCATCTCAGCATGGTGTAATGGTTAGCAAGTTATGACTGAATAGTTTGATTTTTACTGGGTGCCCCATACTTTTGGCCTTGTGTCACATCTAAGCTACACTCAGAAAATCAATATTTGGCCACCTCAAGGTGATGTAATGGTTAGCAAGCTTGTCTTGCTAGAACAATTACGATTGAGTGACTGAATAGTTTGATCCTCACTGGGTACCCCCATACTTTTGGCCTTGTGACACATCTAAGTTATGCTTGGAAAATCACTACTATAAGAATACATTGCAAATGATGTTACTATAAAAATGCTTTTTCTATAGAAATGCCATATTGTTCACAGTCTCCCAGAAAATGTGGAACTCTTTTTCAGGTTTTTTTCATTCCAGGAAATTTAGATCTTCAAAAATGTTATTTACATTCTTCAGACTATTGTCCTCATCTTTGTCGCCATGTTTATCACAACATTTCATTTGGTTGGAATGTCGAACTGAACCCTTTATTTCGCTCACTGGGGTAGACTGTTCTCGTTCCATGTCTAATATATGTCAATTCCCCTCTCAAAGTTCGCCACCACCATAACCAGGTATTGAACTCACACTGTTTGGGTCCTGTCACTGGATCTAACACCTTTATCCACTGTGCCATGTGTCCTTGAGGACATCTGTGTATGAATTTCTGGGTATTATAAACCTAATGTCTTCAGCAACCATTTTTTACCAGTGCTCATATTGAAATTTTTGCCGTTATCATTTTATGTTTTTTACCAGAGCTCGTATTGCAATTTTTGTTGTTATCGCTTTTCTCAGGCACTCCTTATTACTGGTTCCCATATTGTATTCATTTCTATGCTTGGTTGGCTCAGGAGATTTTTGTGGCCTAGCATATGTGCTGATTTATTAAATTTTCCAATGGTGTTCTTTGTCTATGATCTCAACTTGATCCCACAGAGGGTGGTGATCTTCCTTTTCTCTCCATATAGATGCAAGGATAAACCCAATCAATTTTTGTTTATAAATCAAAGAATATTTCCAACCAGTGTTTGCCTATAGATCCAAGAATATCATCAACCAGTGTTTGCATTTTGTCCGAAGTATAATGTCAATCTATACACTCAAGTATCAAGTTAGTGAATGTTTTCCTAGAGATTCAAGTATAAGAAAAACATTTCAACCTTTATTAGCTTAACAAGACTATTAGCTACATTGCTTTGTCAAGTGTTGCAAACAAGATATTTTCTTAGGGCTTTAAAAATGGCCATTTCAAACAGACATATATGTACACAAACATTTTAAATGTATATATAATTATATACAAAATATATGAAAGAAAGAAGGAAGGAAGATCATAAAAAATACTGTAAAGTTACGTACCTCCACGAGATTGCTAAAAAAAGAGCATAGCATGATGAAAAAGAGGCCAAACTTGACGAAAACAAAATTTTATAGTCTAAATGTTTGTTATTATTAAGAGGAAATATCAAAGTATTTTTGGTGTATTTTTTTTACATTTTTTAATCATTCCTAGCACGTTTGAAATTTTCGTTAAAAATCTTGTTTTTTCTTTTTGAGTCAGCAAAATTGACCATTTTTTTCCATTTTATAAAAAAACTGGAAATCTCACTGGAATTTTTTTAAATATCAATTACCATTTTTTCAAAGCTTATTTTAAGAAAATCAGAAATTATAATGTTTATTTAAAATATTTTGAACAAAGCTTAATTTAGCTTCTGCGCCGAAAAGATGTAATTTGAAAATGAAACAAAGCAGGTCATAAACTTTCGTGTCACTTGACAGGTGATGAATTGACGGATTCCGTGAGACTAATTTGTTCTACGGAAGGAGAAAAGTTAAATAATTTACATTTAAGTGAACACATTATTTACCTCGTTATTTTTACAGAAAACTTTCAGCATTCTAATTTTTTTTTTTTTTTGTACTTAGCTTTCACCTTTACGTTTACGATGTTTTATGGAAAATATATTCAGTATTTACATTATGCGGACTATTGTCCTCATCTTTGTCACCATATTTATCACAACGTTTCGGCTGTTGTACGCTCCGGCCTTCTTCAGTTGGTTGGAATTTCGAACTGAACCCTTTATTTCGATCACTGGGGTAGACTGTTCTAGTTCCACGTGTCATGTTTGATGGATATCAGTTATCTCCTGCTAATTTTCCCTCTGAAAGTTCTCCACTGCCTTAACCGGGTATTGAACTCACACTCTTTGGGTCTGTCACTGGATCTAAGGACACATGGCACAGAGGGAAAATTAGCATTTGAAATTAAATAATATCTTTGTTTTATTGAATTTTGTATGTTACAATACAGAGCTGATTTTCAGGTGGGGGGGTCCAATTAAAAACAAAAAAAACATGATTTGCATTCCTCAAAGACTTGTTCTTTTAACTATTGTAATCATTAAACTAGACTTGATCGAATTTCTAGCATTTTCATAAAATTAGTTATGGTGGGGGGGGGTAATAAATATAAAAAAAATATATTTCTGCCATGACTTTAACAAAAAAAAACCTATTTATAGTAATTTCGATCAATAGTTCCTGAAAGTTTCATTAACATCCGACAATTATTTTTATTTTTGCAAGATTTTCCAAATTAATGTGTGTCATACCAAAAAAATGATGTTATTTTACTAGTTCCGGTGATACAAAGAAAAACAAGGTTTTTTTTTTTTAATGAAAATTTAGAATGTTCTAAAAACAAGGAAAAATTTTTAAAAATAATTGAAAAAAAAAAACTTTGGTCTTTCCTCTTAATATTAGGTTGGTGCAAAAATAATGACGGTTTTTGGCATTAAGAAATACGTCAAAAACCGTCATTATTTTTGCACCAACCTAATAATAACATAAGCATTTAGAGGATAAAATTTTGTTTTTGGCAAGGTTGGCGTCTTTTTCATCAAGCTTTGCTCTTTTTTTTTTTTTTTTTTTTTTTTTTTTTTAGCGATTTCGTGGAGTTACCTATGTAAAGTGCTAGACTGAAAAACAAAGAACAACAGAAATATACTAACCGATTATCACTCTTCAGAGCCAATTGAGGACAAAAACATATAATTATGTATGCAACAACTAAAAAAGTGGAGAGAAATATTACCAAAGAATTAGCAGTATAAATCAAAGATGACATTTAGACAGGGCAGTCATTTTTCTGCTTATAAAGAGAAGGCTGCTTAGACTTAATTTAAGTTGTCTCAAGAATGCAATCTGAATGTAACCTACTGATTGTTGGGAAAAGAGCCTTGCTGAAAGACGAGGCACAGGTCAGATTATTTATGAAGAATTTTACAATCGCAAAGAAAAAATTTTTTTCATTTTGGTTCTTTTGTGTTTTATTTAATTTCTTTTGAATTATTCTCTCCACCCCCACCCCCCATTTAGTGTGAAAAAATGTCAAAATTACTGTAGAAAAATTCTGTCAAATATTAACTCATCTTAGAAAATTTGTATTGTCTTTAACTTTGAGAAGAATCTTTAACTCATCAATGTCCACGTTCCCATTTTGGCAAAAATAGGCATTAATAGTTTCTGTCTGAATTTCTCCAGAGTTATGAAGAATTAACATTAATTACATTATTTATACTCAAACTATGGAAGTACAGTGGCATAATGGATAGCATCTCAGATTGAGGAATTGGAGAACCAAGTTAGAGTTCACTTTCATGCAAATGCCTTTGGGAAAGATGTGAATTCATCTCTTCTTCCCCAGCTCGACAGATAAACACCTGTAGCTATAGGTGGCAACCTGTCTAGGGGAGGACAACTCTGTTTCCCCCCCAAAAAAAAAAATGTGGGTTAAACAGCTTTACCAACCTGCAATTGCCCAAAGCATCGTGAGTATGGCTATCACCCTGAAGACATGGTCAATCATGGAGAGGCTCCTCTAAGGAGTAAGAAGGCCCTAAATCTGGTACTGTTCTAAGCTTTCATACCTGATACCTTTCCAGGGAAGTTTAAAAAAATATTAAGCCCAAGCACCCCAGGGGGCATCCCCCCCCCACCACCACCAGTCAGTACCTCTCATTTGGGAGGGGGGCTTGGTTTATTGCAAAAGGGGAAGTTCCAAGAGAGCTTAGGCAATTTTTCTATGGGATTGCTATTTGATCAACTTTATACCTCAACCTTGTGCCATATTCGATAGCAATGTTGACACGCTGAAAAATACCCATACCTGGTGCCTTTTTTATCTCTTGTCCTCATCTTTGTTGCTATTACCACAACATTTCGGCCTCTGAGCCATCCCGCCTTTGTCAGGTGCTTGTTGATCCAGGTAGCATTCAGGAAATTTTGAATTGAACCATTTATCTAATCTACAGGGAACAAATTGCTCTTGCTCTGCTGTCCATGTTCTCAGGATAACTTGCCTTGTTCTTATTTAATACCACTTACTTATGGCTCACCCTGTTTCCACTGACTCTATGCCTGCACAACCCAACTCAGGGATAGAATTAATACTTTAATCCAGTAAACTATTAGAATATCAGAAACGGTCACTGCGCCTGAAAAACTTGAAGACAGCAGTGTGGTATATATGTCTCTGGTTGGGGTGGGGCTACTGCTGAGGTACCCACTAGGTCATCACCAACTAGAACGGATAGTTGTGGATGAGGAGGAAGTTGTCTGGTAGGAAATGGAAATTGTTGAAGGCTGCAATCAAACAACTGGAAGAGGAGGATCCATCTCCATTCGAATTGCGTTAAACTGTCATAGGTTGGTTGAAGAAAGTGACGCAGCAAGGCAGCTTGAGGCATATGCGGGTACTCGCTTTCTATGTACGGTGGGGAGGGTTAGGGTTCATTGGCGCAGTTATGGCAATACCTAAAACAGGAAAGCTGAGAAAAGAGCAGTTTGTGCGGTTGTTCAAAAGTTGTTCACGAAGTAGGCAAAACACTGGAGCTAGAAGTTGTGCATGATGCCAGACCACGGATTTCTGAGTGGAGCGGTGAAACATTGGTGCCAGGTGCTGTCTGAGTCAGATGAGGTAGACTTCCATGCCAGGAGTTATCAAGGATCAGACATGGTGGCAGATATTTACCCCTTGCTTAGACGTCTCGTTCTGCTGTCTATGTCTCAGGATATCTTTCCTCATTCTTATTCAGTATTCCTTAATTATGGCTTGGGCTTGCTTCGGCAATTAGTTGGAGATTCGTCTCCAGCTAAACTAGTTGTACCTTCTGCCTTTGAGTGGAGAGGAACCCAGACGAGGCCCTGCCGAAGGGCAGAGTCTCGTCTGGGGTGGTAGACAACTACCCAACCCCTACGGGCTAGGATACCCCACGTTTAATTTGGCCTTGTGCCACATCTGCCCGCATGGGGCACTTGGCAAATATCCTTGCTTAGTTATGGCTCACCTTGTTTCCACTGGGTCTATGCCTGCACAGGGATAGATTTCACAATTACTATACTGCCAAATTCACAAACCAACACTTTAATCCACTAAACTGTTAGAACGTCATGGTATTTTAACCACCCGGCTGATGGTTAAAATACCAGTCTAGGAGAAGGAAAATAACTGAATTCAAAACTGGTGTTGGCTCTGGGAGGCACGGTTGAGTAATGGATAGTGGCTTAGATTGAGGAATCAGAGAGTTGAGTTCAATTTCCAGTCAAATCCATTAAATTTACTTACATGCTAATATCCTTCGGAAAGGTATGAATCCTCTTCTTCTTCCCCCCAGCTATGGGTAAATAGCAGGATAGACTGGGTTCTGTAGCCATGGATAGCAACTGGTCTACCACAGAAAGAAATGGCAACCTACTGCGGAAAAAAAAATCTGCCTCATTAGTCATGTATTGAAAGATACATGATCGCCTAAACCTGTATCATGCATGGCACATAACTAACTGACTGTCAGGCTATGGGGCTCCCTTGTCATTAGTTAACCAGCTTAGAGAGCCCTCTGCCTCCTCTTTAGCCTGAGGTAACTCATCCAGTTCCCCTTCATATTCCATACCTGCTTCCTGATAATGAAATCCAGGTTCGAATGTCACCATGGTTGATTTGTCAGGAAGGTAGCTTCCTGATATTATCAGCTGGGGGAGGTGATTCCAGCATGCAGAACAGCTGAAAACCATATCACAGGTTGATCCAACCCTCCTGAGAGAGAGTGGGTAGTTGAAATTTTTCATTGGTGGTTGTATTAGCATGAAGTCACAAGTCATCGTGACCGAGTGTTTCAGTGTACTAGCCTTGCTCAAACTGTTGATCACACCAGATGTTTCTAAGAGACTAAGGTCTGCTCAGCAGAGTTGCAATATTAACCACAGGTGACTTATGTGGGTGTTGAACAAAGTGAAATGTGCCTGAACATGATTGATTCATTTTTTACAGTTTATCAACCCTTATCAAATATTTTTAAATTATAATAATTTTTTAAGAAATAATTATGGTTTAGTGATAAAAATCTTACTAATTAACCTATAGCTGGAGGGAGAAGAGATGGATTCATACCTTTCCCAAGGCTATTTGCGTATAAGTGAATATAAGGAAACCAATGCGAATTGGAACTTGGCTCTCCGATTAACAATTTCGAGCCATTATCCATCACACCACCCATACATCCAAGCTTACGGTACCTGATATTCCCAAGTGGTGACTTGTTTAGGTACTGACCATGCTAAAAATTGCTTAACTTCAGTGATTGTACAGGAACCAGTGTTTCAACATGATCTGGCCATAAGCCGTGCCTGAACAGGCGTCTGCAACAGGAATTAGCAGACAGGCATACACAGATATGAGCGGCTAGTTATTATTGGTGAGTATGGGACTTGGAGACCTAAACCTAATCTAGCTGACAATATCCCGAATGTAAATAAATAGGTTATAATATACACCCAAACCAAATATAGTGATATGTGGTGGGAACGGATGTTGTCATGTCGGACTAGACAAATTTTTCACCAAAATCTGTATCGCACCTTTATAAGTCTGTGCATTGAATATTGTTACCATATCTAGTCTGCAGTTTCTGCTACGTATCTAGAGATTCTAGACAAAATCTAAAGAAGAATCTGCAGTGTTATCAGTCTTCACCTGGTATCTCGGCATCAGTCACTCACCCACTGCTGTAACATATCTTCCCTGTGCTTTTTCTATAAAAGTTTGTCACTGCAATTGTTTTGATGGGCTTTCACTTTTTGTAACTCGACTTCTTGAACGTAATTTTAGTACTAGATTGGCAGCTTGGTTTGAAGGATTTTGACGGAGAGGAGGGGGAGAGAATGACAAATCTCTAATCCCGAGTTTTATGAAGGGCATAAATGAAAGAAGAAATGGGGAAATTAACATTTATTAAATGACATTAAAAAAAAAAAAAAAAGATAATACACAACACAAAATTTACAAAACAAGCTTGAACAAAAACTTTCATTTGTGCAGCAAACACTTTGGCAAGATAACAGTTTTAAGTGCAGTTCTGTTGGATTCATAAAAAACAACGATTATCACTTCCATTCATTGAGAAGAGTTAAGAAGGATGACATATAGCGGATTATCAGTTATAGTGAAGTGTATGATTGTTGAAACAGATCAGTTTGATTTGTCCTTGTTAGGTAGATAGCCCACCATAAGAGGGGTATAAAACAAGAAAATCAAATTGTAAAGTGAAACAACAAATATACATATAAATCAATTAAGGTCTCTACAAATAAATTGTATGTATTTTTGGTTGATACAAAGTCGTTTTTTGGTTGATACAAAGTCGTATTTTGGTTGATACAAAGTCGTCAAAATGTTAGTATTCCTTGCAAGAATGAGTTTATGTGTACGTCGGCAGGAACGTATGTGTGGATGTATGTATGTTTGAGCGTTATCGTAGGGTAGGAATGTCTTTGAAGTAATTGCCCAGTCTTAAAATGTTCCGTTCGTTTATCAAGTATAAAAGAGGTGAGGGAGAAAGGTAGATATAATAATTACGATCGCTTGACGTTTGTCAAGGTACGTGTTAATACGCTCGTCTCCTTCACTCTGGTGACAGACGAACTTGCCCGTCTTTTATTTTGGCTGTGAGGTTTGAAAAGGTCATTTGGGAATTCACTCCCGGATATGATTCGGGCCTTTCCATTGGACGTCGAACAAACTTCGCGTCGGCTCGCGAAAAGGTCTGTAAAATAATTTGTTTCTGAGAATTGAAGATTATTTGAATTTTGTTTTTAAATCTTTCCTAGTTTTCTATTGGCCGAAAAACATTTCGCATCAAGGCATGAAATTTCACGAGTTTTGTTTTGGATTCGCTTTTGCGTGTGTGTTAAGCAAAGTTTGTAAATTCGAGTCTTTTTAATTTCTAACAAAATCAATGTGTCAGTGAATTTGGCATTTGAATGTGGCATTTGAATTTTAAATCGAGATCTTGTTTTGTTCACTAGACATTTCACTGGCGTTGCCGAGTTTCTGGTTTGTTTACTTTTCATCTTTACAAACTGAGATACAAAAATGAGATAAATCTCATATTTTCATAAGTTCAAAATCATGGTTGATACCGTAGAATTCTAATTCTACATCATTTCCAATAGCTAGAAATAACTTGTCCAATTTTGTGCAAAAAAGCGGATCACACAGAATTTTTGAACAGATCCAACTTCATACATCATACTTATTATAAAGCACAGGTTGTGTGTGTGTGTGTGTGTCTGTACGTTTATATATTGGATCGGATTTCCTACATTTTTCAACCGATTCCAAAAATCTTCACAGGACTACGTAAAATTACCTTGCGATAGTTCTGACAGTGCCAAAAATTAGAAAAACAATTGTTTTTGCACGAAATCAATTTGAAAACACGATTAAGAGGCATCGCGAGAATGAAAGGGAGACTTATTATAAAACCCAGGTTGTTTGTGTGTGTGTGTGTGTTCGTTTATATATGGGATCGGATTTCCTACATTTTTCAACCGATTTCAACAAAACTTCACATTTTTGGGGGCAGGTAGTGTTTCTTATTGTCTTGCACACTTTTTTCTTTATTTTTACATTCAGAATGCTTTAAAAATTCCATTTACAAGACAATTGTTTATAATAAAATTCTATTCAATCGGTAGACTCATAACGATTGAAAACAATGTTTTTGTTTGAGTTTGGGTTTGACCAATTCGTAAAAAAAAAAAAAAAACAAAAAAAACTAATTAAGACATGAGTGTCCGTCAACATTAAACAATAATCTTTGTCAATTTTATTTTTCAGTCTTTATGATGGTCGATACTTGATCTCTCTCTTACTGTTACATCCCCGGGCAACGTCGGGCTCTACTGCTACTATTTTCTAAAAACTCGAGTTCTAATTAGTCAATAAACACATGAGTGGGCGTTACTATCCATACACGCACAAGCTTCCTTCCAACGCGTGACCAAATCAAAATTCGGCACCTCTTTTTTCTGAGCCTGTCACGTAATTCACATTACTTATAAATACTTAACGACATCTTCAACTCTTCCTCTTTTAGTTGGTGATTCGTCTCCAGCTGTGCTGGTCGAACTCTCTTCTTTCGGGCAGAGAGGAAACCAGACGAGGCTATGCCGAAGGGCAGAGTCTCGTCCGGGGTGGTAGACAGCTACACGACCCCGTTTTTTACGGGAATTTTTTTGTCCGAACCTACATTATAAAATGACCTTGTGCCACATCCTGCCTTGCAGGGAGGTAAGGTAAATAACCTTTTAATGTTTCTCGAACTCATGCGATGTAAGCTCTGTGAAGAAATCGCGTTTTGTCACTTTAGGGGAAAACGTTATGAAACATTACGACACACACACACACGCACATCAAGGAACATCGCACATCTATGAACATTCACTCCTTCAACTACACGAGCACAGAAACTTATTAACTTCTAACAGTGACATTTTCATCAGCAAACAGCATGCCGTCCGAGAGAACACAACTTTCAACTCTTATCAATTTTTACCAGTGGGAAATTCCATGTCACATCTTCTGAAGTTTAAAATTTCTTATCAACATAATCTCAGCTTCCCATAATACACTCACTCAATTCATCTCAACCGATTCCAGTTCTACGGCGAACGAATTTGAGCGGTAAGATACATACCTCAATATATTTATGCTAATTTCCTCACGCTCAAAAAGTTTCTTTGAAAGCCTTAAGCAAAACAATTCAACTAGCAGTTAAAGGTAAATAACTTCTGCTATATTTAAACATTGAACTTTCAACTACAGAGACGCTTAACGTTGTGAGTAAAAAACTGTTTGATTCTCTTACAGGTAATCTTGTGACCTCTACAATACCTTTAAATTTTATGACAAACTTACACAAATAACTATAGAAAGATGCATATGTCTCTGAACTTCTAGAATCATCTCTATTCTGCTTCTTCCCTTTTCTTTTTCTTCTATTACTTCCTTCTTGTTGTTGTTGTCGGTGTTGGCATTTTCGACTTTTAGTCCTTCTTTATTCACTTCCCATCAAGAGTCCACATCTATAAAAGCCAAAACCTTTATATCTGTTAGACAAACCAGACTTTTTAAATAGCCACAAATTGGATCCAAATTGAATCAAAACTTGAATACAATGGGGACATAACTTGCTTTCTCTGATTGGTTAAAAAAATGACAAAATCTACCTCACCTGTTCACAAATTTTGTTTTGGTAGGTTTTGAGGCCATCTGACTTGGGACTATTTTATTTTATTTATTTATTTATTTATTTTTTTGACAAATACTTGAAAATCAAATTGTATACAAGTAACATTTTTTTTTAAACCGTCAGACTTCATTTCAGCATGTTTTGTTTTTTTACATTAGATCTTATACATACAGTACCCACAAACGGTCTGGTTTATTTTTATATTTATATTTTAATTTTTATATAATTTTACGTTTGTTTTTATTATGTAGTGATTACTACTATGTTTGCCACGCCTACATTTTTCTCATCTGTGATTGGTCAAATAATATATACTAAATATCACAGGACAATTTACTGATCGCATTCACCACACTGAATTTTTCCTACCGTCAACTCACAAACATGCTTTTGTTATAAAATCACCAATTGGTTAATTTTTCATCCAATCAGATATTTTTGGTGTTCTTTCAAAATTTATCCCGCGTTCGTGCTGGGAGTCACCGATAGTAATATAAGTTCGGATTCATTCCCAAATCAACCAGTAGAGTTGAAGACGGTAGAACCCAACTACTCACACGCGTCTACACAGATTATTCGTTCTACTCACTCCGCACGCACACACACAGACACAGAACTGGAATATTATTCACCATCAATTCTTTGTGAACAAACCAAGTTGCAACAACCCTGTTAGTTACAAACACACAACTGTATGTTCTTCTGAATACACATTCTATTTTAACACAGAACTCTGAACATTATATTCAGAAAACTTGCTTATTTAAATGTCACCATATTCAATTAACGGATAAAGGGAAACTACGTTTTTCTCCTTATTCACACATTACAAAAATTACCTTGTATTTGTTGTTGATTTTAATATATGTTTATTCGTTGAAACACAAATCGGTTTTCCATTGTTTTTCCTTGATTTTAAAAAATGTATAAATGTTAAATGCTCTTCAACACGTAGCCACATTAATCTTTTCAACAAAACACCATTTACATTGGTAACCCCAACACTTAAGAAAGCAGCATTAACAATTATATATAATGTTTTATAAGATCTCATCATTTTACTCATCAAATTGTTACACATAACCACAAGTTCTATGCTAATAGTTTCTTATTTTGCATTTATCACTTGTGGAACTCTTGGCTTCTTGTGTTTCTGTCATACTTGTTTTGATATCGCATTATTAATTTTCTGATAATCATACTTGATTATCAGAAAATTAATAATGCGACATCAGTCATCATCTGAATCCTGTTTTTTTTTTTTATTGTCAATAAGGTTTTCACGTTTTCTTTTACTCTCAGGTACTCTCTACGTATTAGTAGCTCTTATTGTCTTGTTAGGGGGTGAAATCATTAAAAATAAATAAATAAATGCCCATAACGGATGAAGAAGTCAAACGCTACTGTGGACTCTTCCACAACAAGCTAGTTAACCCCTGCTAGGAAATGCACTATTCCTCTTATAATTTTCACCATCACAATCTTACAAAATATATAACAAGTATTCATTGGTCAATCACCTTCAATCTAGCTTGCTGATTGGTCAGTTCCGACCAATCAAACCGCCTGCACGCGACCAATCTGTTTTCCCGCTCAATATGCTGGGAGCCTCCCACGTGGTACACAACCATTATATAAACCAAACACGTGTAAGCTCCCTGAGTAGTTTCTTCTCGCTTCGGCCGTACATATTCTAAAATTGGAACGATACAGAGAAGATTAGCATGGCTCCTGCACAGGGATGACACGCAAATGTGTCTGTTGTTGTGGTGTTAACAAGAACATCCTGGCAGATCTTCTGATCCTATAGTCCATAAAAGCAAAAGAATGCAAAAGTGATCTGATCAATATACGTCTGGTATTTCGTGTACCGAATGCAAATGAAATTTGAGTCATTGTCACATGTTACCATTGATAATTCTAGACAGATGCTTCTTGTAAAGCCTTCCATATTTTTTCTGCCACATTTAAGGTTGTGGGGGGGGGGGTTAATACTAACTCCCTTTTTGTTTAGTTGTAAATATTTTGTCATATTGTATATACTCATTGGGGATCTTGTTGTTTTTTATGCCCCTCCCCCTACGAACAATATTTGTACATAAGGGGACTATTTAGGATTTTCATTGAGACGAAGAGGTATTTTGGTGGATGTAGTATGGAAGGTATGGATAAATGTGTTGTTTTGGTGATAGGGATATTGTTTTGTATGATAGGGTCAGTGGTTGTGGCTAGCTAAGTTTTATATTAAGACAAGTGATGACCGTCCTTTTCCCCCCAAACCCCTTTTGGCTTTGTGCCACATTTTTTGTATTTGCGACAATAAATATTGTAGTTTCTTCTCATTCCTTGCTACGAAGTGCCAAGATGTAATCTTCAAGAACTCCCGTCTTAGCCATTGCGATCAGACGTTAAAGACTATTACCAACTTTCACGCAAGTACAAACTCTGAAATCACTTCTGAAATTTTACCAACTTTACAACTCACAATTCCAAACTTTATTCTTCTAAATTACAGTTTAATATTACTTCCTTTTAATATGAACTCAGGTACAACTAATACCTAATTAAAGGGACACGACTCTGTCCTACCTTTTTAGTTAGCATGCATGTATTGTATATCAAATATTAATAAATTCAATTATGTTTTGAAATCATTCCGTTCAGTTTTGTATTTTATACTATGTGCTATTTACGTCAAATATAAATTGCATTGCGTCCACGCATTGTCCTCAATCCCACCTTTCCTAGCCAAAGTTAAATATTGGTACCACCATCGCTACATTGCAACGTAAGATCTCAGCAACACATTTTTTACACTGTTTGTAAAAAAAAAACACGTAACGAGAGTTACGAATAAAAAGATAAAAAAAATGTAAAAATCAGTTAAGTTATTATGAAACATGAAACGTAAATTTGTGTGTGTGTTTTTGTTTCAAATGATTTTAAACACAAACACTTCTTATCTGAAATAGACGCCCCATTTTTATGCATAAACTGTTTAAGTCTTAAACAGTGTGTTATTTACGTCTCGAGTTAGAGAAATCGGCGCTATTACACTATCAATCATTCTCAGAACTTTGTGGATCCCAACACTGGAAATACCACGAAACGAGTTGAAGCAATGTGGCAGCGTTCCCAGGCTAAATTGAATGAATGGATGGCCCCACCCACCGACAGGAGGATGATTTCTGAATAACTGGCGAAATTTATGTGGGCTCAAAGGTTTGGTGATTCGCCTTTTTTCTACTTCTGGCATCAAATTACCACGAAACTTTATCCGTTATCGCCCCGAGAAATATTAGTAAAGAAAATGTGTCCTCGTATAAAGTGTCCGGTCTTTTTTTAGTGTAAGGAACTGATATCGTCCTTCACCGATTACATCAGCTTCGTTTTTTGTTTTTTTTAATCATCTGTTATTTTTATGCAGCATAATAATAAGTTTTTTTTTTGTTTTGTTCTTTTAATATTTTTACTGATTTCAGTTCAACATTAGCAAATATACATTTTTTTTTCTGTTTTAGAATTCGCTCGTTTTTCAAGTATTTTAATGCCAAAAGAAATACTTAAACAAAAAGGTAAGCATATTTTTACTACATGGGAATAAATTATTTTTTGTTTTGTGTATGAAGGAAGAGAGAAAAATAATATTTTTGTTAAATTCTGAAATGCTTTTCGTTTCGGCAAATATTTTTTAAATTATTTCTTGTGTTTTAATATAATTTTGCATTTCTTTTAACAAGTTTTTGAACAAAGGTTCTGTTTTTTCTCACTGTTACAGATAGACTGTTCAATATTTCAAATTTCCAATAATTTTCTTTCTTTCTTATACACGACAAAGTTATGTTTCGTTTCGCTTATGACGGTTTATATGAAAAAAAATCAGTGAATTAGGAATAACAGTTATTAAATTAAGTTAGCGCAGTGATTCTTAACCGTTTTTTGCCCAATGCACCCCCCCTTTTTACCCTGTGTCAGTCAGAATGTCATTCACCCCCTCCTTCTTTCCTTTCCAAGATTGTCTGACTCAAAAAATGTTGCATTCCAAATAACATACATTATTGAACATCTTCATTCTTTTAATCTTTTCCATTGATTTTTTGTTGTTGCATACCGACCGCATTTCATGCGGGAAAGCCAGGACAAATTTCCCACCAACTTTAGATTTTCTAATTTTACTCAAATAACGTATCAGAAATTATATATATATAAGAGTTTTAAAATCGATAAAGTTGTTTTGTTTACAAATTTCTTAAAATGGCCGCTTTTAAGAAAATTTTAAGAAATCTAGCAAATATTCGACATTATAATTTCTATATGAAATACACCAGAATATATTACTTACTGGAAATAATAAATTTAATACTCTAGCATTCAATTAAAAGCTAAAATGAAATCTTCAAGAATGCTTTTTCATTTCTAAAAATTCATT
The DNA here is from genome assembly GCA_963932145.1 of Acanthosepion lycidas. Taxonomy (NCBI): domain Eukaryota; kingdom Metazoa; phylum Mollusca; class Cephalopoda; order Sepiida; family Sepiidae; genus Acanthosepion; species Acanthosepion lycidas. The sequence goes on from OZ010575.1 coordinate 93,331,959, forward strand.
TTAAACCTTAAATCTATGCCGAGTGGAGGTACCTAAAATTACAATTTCCAAAATACCCTGGTGTATTTTAAATAGAAATTATATAGATTGAAATGTCAATTATTTGCTTGCGTTAAAAAAATCCAGTACAAACGAGCTCGGGTGTTGACAAAGTTTGGATGACCAGAATTGACGTAAATTTACGAAATTTAAGGACCCCCCCCACTTTTTTTTTTAATTACCCCTTAATTTTTACAAATTAACATAATAATTTCAGCAATTATCTAATATTGTATTGACTTTTAGTTCAGTCAGTCAGACAGTTATGTGCCATGCATGATACACACTTAGGCGATCATGTATCTTTCAATACATGACTGACAAGACAGATTTTTCCCACAGTAGGTTACCATTTCTTTCTGTGATAGACCAGTTACCATCCAAGGCTATAGAACCCGATCTGTCCTGCTATTTACCCATAGCTGGGGGGTGGGGGAGAAGAAGAGGATTCATACCTTTTCCAAGGGTATTAGCACGTAAGTAAATGTAATGAATTCAACTGGAATTTGAAGAAAAAAACATGTCAAGGTTGTTATGTCTTAAAAAGTTTAAAAAATAACTTAATTGAAGTATGACCACACTGAAATAAAAATATTTAGTGAAACAGAAAATAAAAAGTAACTTATTTTAAAGTTTGAGAACTTCAAAGGGATGATGTGCATTGTGGCCAGTCTGTTGAGACATAAACACGAAATGAATAAAAAATTGCAGACAGGTAAATTTCTCAGTAAAGTTAGGACAACTCTTACAACACTAATAATGTCATGTATAGACTTCCATACATAGAACAATGGAAATGTTTGAACTAAAAAAAAAATTGAAAATTATTTTTAAATCTTTGTGCAAAACGACTTATTCAATTTTTGATTTTTGATTCATATATATAATTTCTACTTGATTGCCTAAAAGAAAGGAAGTAATGAAGATTTTTAAATTTTTCTAATTAAGATTTTAAAAGAAATGAAAACTATTCTTGTAAAAATTCATGATTTATTGAAAAAAATTATTCTTAAGACAATGGTGTCCTTAATAAATCTTATTTATAAAAGCAATTAAAAACTTCTCTAATTAAATAATGTCATAGTTTTACATTTTTTAGTTTACCATTCAGAGCAGATTTTCAGAAAAACAGCAGTCGTTGGAAAAAAAAAAAAAAAAATTCGATGAATTACAATTTACATTCTCCAAGGAGTCTTACTTTTAGTTTTAACTTTTAAAAAATTTTTGTAAAGGAAATTTAATTTCCCAAAATTTCATGAAATTAATTAACCAGGTTCGTTCTGCTGGGCTAACATATGTAATATTTATTTTTTTTCCAAGATTTCCTAAAACCAAAAATTTCAAAGATAATTTAAGTCTTGAAAGTTTCATCAAAATCCGACAGTTTTTTGCAAGAATTTCCAAATTAATGTGTTTTTCACCAGAAAAAGTGCTTAGAACAAGTAAATTATATCAATCGCTGACATAAAAAAAAACAAGATTTTTAACAAAAATTTTGAAGATGCTAGAAAGGATTAAAAAAAATTTTAAAATAATTAAAAATACTTTGGTCTTTCCTCTCAATAATAACATAAACATTTTCATGATAAAACTTTGTTTTTATTAAGCTTATGGCCTTTTTTCATCATTTTTAATGATTTTACTGAAATCAACCCCAAAATTGAGATTCCAATCAATATAATTTGTATTTGAAATATATTAGAGTATTTTGCTTACTGGAAATAGTAAATTTAATTCTTTAGCTTTCAATTAAAGCTAAAAAGAAAGCCTCTTTTTAATTTTTAAAAATTAATTTTCAAATGTTAGAGATCAAAAATTAGTGGCAGTACCTAATTAAATTTAATATTTTCAATAACCAAAATACTTTGCTGTATGTTAAAACTAATTTGAATTTACTGGAAGAGTTTTTTTTTTTTTTTTTTTTTTTTTTTTTTTAAATGCTAAAAATGGCCAATGTTTAGTACCATTTTTACTCATCTATCAGCACAATGTAATTCTTTTTATTAAAAATTCTTTCAAAAATAATATGTACTTTTCTTAGACTTTATTTGAGAAATATTAGCTAATTTCAAGGTTAATTAATCTGATTTGAAACAAATATTACTTAAGATATCACAGAAATTAATTTTTTAACATGGTGTAGGCGTTTTTTTGTTGGCGGGGGGGGTGCTGACAGCTTGACTAACAGACGGAAGATTGTTTTCTAAGGTGGATATAGCTGCAAAAATTACTTGAGGGATATAATGTGAGCACCTTTTTTATATAATTTTTAATTACTGAGTAATTTTAAAAATTTAGGAAAATATTCTCCATAATCTGTTTTATTGAATTTTAGGAACTTTGGCTTTAAATTTACTATAATTATCACCCTTATTTTCCAATGTTGTGTAGGGATGCCCGTATTTACAAAAAATTCTCCATGGAGTTCTGCTAAACATTAAGCAGTACAAAAATTAATTTGTGAAAATTTCATAAAACTACATAAGTGGTGTGGGGAGTAAACAAATGTAAAAAAAAAAAAAAAAAATGTTTTTACCAAAATTTTTCTAAAAATGAAACATTCTAATATAATTTTATTCATGAATAAATCCTTAAAGTTTCATTAAAATTTGGCATTTATTTGATTTTTGCAAGAATTTCCAAATAAATATGTTTTTCACTGCAAAAAAAAAAAATGTTTAATCACCTATACTAATCTTTGGTAACTGCTGATGCAAGTCAAAATTTTTAACCAAAATTTCAGTTCTAAAAATTATAAAAAAAATATAGTTTAATAATTAAAAAATCCTTTGGTTTTCTTAATACTAGCAAAGATTTTGATGATAAAATATTATTTTTATTATGTTTGGGGCATTTTTTTCATCATGAATGCTCATTTTTCAGTGAATCTCTGAAGGTACCTACACTAATGCATTTGATAAATTGTTTTATATAAGATTTAATCTCTGCAAGATTTCCCCAATTGTAAGGAATTGTTGTGACAGTTTTATTTGTACCTGCTCGAGAATTATTATTGTTTTGGATATTTTTGGAAAATTCTTGAGAGTGCTGCTATTGAATCTTATCAAAGTATAAATCTATCTTCCAGATCATTTCAAATATCTCCACTCCTGAAAGAATTACTCATTTCCCAAGCCAACATATATGACTATAAAAATGTTAAAATATTGAAAAAAATATAGTTAATTTCATAACCACCGTTTATTTAAAATATATAATATGTAAATTAAACCAAAACCAAATTTAAAAAGTATTTACATTATAAAAATGAAAATAAAAATATTCAAGACCATTTATTAATTTTTCGTTATTAGACATTAAATTACATCACTTTGCATCCTCCATAATTTACATTGACTTTCAATATATATATATATATATATATTACTTTATTCATATATGCTGGACTCTCCCATAGTTTTTTTCAAAGTAAGATGGTCATGCAACTCAGTTCCTAGGAACCAACAGCCAGATACCTGCATATATGATTTGATTATAGTGGTGAAAGCTTTGCACAGAGCCAACCACAGTTTTTGAAGAGCCAAATACAGAGACCTGGTGCACTATGTGCCACAAACAACTCTCCACAGGTTCTGAATTCACCGTTTCCCTTCCAGTCTGTCCTGCTTTTACCCATAGATGGGGGGAGAAGAGGATTTATAACCCTTCCCAAGGGTATTAGTACATAAGTGAATGTAATGGATTTCACTAGAATTTGAACTCTGCTCAATCTGAGCCACTATCCATTACTCCATTGTGCATTCATATCTATATATATATATATATATATATATATTTATATTACATGAAGATGTCCTATATTTGTTTTGATTGCATTAACCTATGTCCCTTTGTCATCAGTTTAAATTAAAGCCTTCCATTTTTTCTTTCTACATATCTAAGTCATAATTATAAACTTTAACTTCAGAAAGTAAAAAATTTTGTTGAAATTTATTGGGTTCCATCACTAAAAGCATTATTTTGTGCATGAAAGTTTATTCAATCTAAAGAGTAGTACTTTTTGTAGGTCTCATGAAGCAATTATAATAAAAAAAAAACAAAAAACTATTGGAGATTGGAGCTAAAGAATAATGATTATTCAAGCCCTCGTACCCATCAATATAAAAACTCAGTGGATTTAAAAAGTAGTGCTTGTTAAATGTCCCATGAATTCATTATAAAAAAAAAAAAAAATGCACAGAAATATAATACATGTAAAATCAGATGAAAATGGTTAATACAATTGTGAAATGTTTTCATATACATCAGTTGATATAACCTATTCTGCATGTAATAATATACTCCTTTTTACTTATTTTTCCATTTTTGTGATTCTTTAATGAAATTTCCTTATGCCTCATTTTTTGTCCATTTTTTTTTTTTCCAGAGACCTGCAATACTAACAACAGGACAAAGATTAAAGCAAAAATCTGTTTTGTTTTTTTTTAATCCTTTAATACAGATTTGTTGGAATACCAGCTTCAGGTTGTGGATAAACAACTGTTGTTTAGAAAGTTTCATGTTAAACCCCTTTTGTTGCTCAGAGAAACACATCTTTACATTTTTGACCAGACAAATTTAGAATTTGAGACTGTTAGCCAAAACAAGGAAGCAGCAAATAAGAGAAACATTCAAAGGAAAAAGTGTGATTCTAAATTTTCTAGTATTTACAAACAAGTGATGGAAAAAAAGCAGAAAGAAAAAAATTTTCATTGCAAGATCTGCAGGTGTACATTTTCCGATAATGCCAGCCTAAACTATCACATGAGTATACACAACAGCGAAAAACGCTTCGACTGTGAGGTTTGTCATCTAGTGTTTGCAGAAAGGTCCCAACTTAAAAAACACATGCGAGCACATACCAGAGAAAAACCATTTCAATGTGAGGTTTGTGGATCAAAATATTCACAAAGCTTTACTCTGAAAAGACACATGCTTAGACATACTGGGGAAAAGCCCTTCACCTGTGAAATTTGTGGAGCCAAATTTTCACAAGTATCAAATATTACTGCCCACATACGTACACATACAGGTGAAAAACCCTTTGAGTGTAAGATTTGTGGGACAGAATTTTCTGAAAACTCGACTTTGAGAAACCACATGCGGACTCATACTGGAGAGAAACCATTTCACTGTGACATGTGCAATGCAAAATTTTCACAATATTCCAGTTTGAAAACACATAAACAGAACCACAATGGAGAAAAACCTTTCACCTGTAATGTTTGTGGATCTAAATTTTTAAAAAGTTCTATCCTGAAACGACATTCTCTGACGCATACTGGAGAACGACCCTTTCAATGTGATATTTGTGATTCTAAATTTTCCCAGAATGCAAATTTACAAACACACATGCTAATGCATCGTGGCGAAAAACCATTCCACTGTTACATTTGTGGGTCAAACTTTTCACAAAATGCTCACTTAAAAACGCATATGCGAATACACACTGGTGAAAAGCCTTTTAGTTGTGATATTTGTGGCTTAAAGTTTGTTCATAAATCAAGTCTGGGAAAACATATGCTAACTCATAGTGAAGAAAAGTCTTTCTGTAAGTGAGGTTTGTGGTTGTGAGTTTTCTCTGAATTCAACTTTGAAAAGACACATGAAAAAACTTTTGGAAAGAAAATAGTAATGCAGAAAGAATTTGTGTGTTATGCGATATGCTTTGGAGGAAATCTTGACAGTAAGTGTTCCTTGAATATAATTAATCAGTGTTTGAATTCAAGTTAAGGCAGCACTCAGAATGATGAATTTTATGGAAAGACGATGTTCTTTAAATTCTAAAATGTTGGTTTTGTACTCTTATCCATGTGTCAGTAAGTGCTTAAATATTATGGCCAAAAACATGTGGCAAGAATTGCAGCTACTGTCTTGTAACAACTGTACCCGAGTTAGAAGAATATTAGCTATTAGGTTGGTACAAATATAATGACGTAATAATGTCGTTTTTTGACGTTAAAAAATAGGTCAGAAAACGACATTATTATGTCATTATTTTTGCACCAACCTAATGGCTTACTAAGCCATCAGCAGTCACTTCATGTTGATGGCTTGAATGTCACAATTATTTGCACGAAGAAAGGCTTGAGTGACTTTGATAGAGATCAAATAGAGATGTGATCAGAGTATTTCTAAAATGCTACAGTTTGGAGAGTATTCATGTTTAATTAAGGAGTCTTACTTTCTTTCGAACAAGGTGTATAACAGTGTATATACATGTTTTGTTATCCTGGGGCAGCAATAGTCCCAGTATGAACTATAGGGAAAACTAAGCCATTGAAGGCATTGTGATTGTTTCGGCAATGTGGTTTGTGTTGTTATCCTGCACCAGTAACAAACTACCCTCTTACCCTTCATATTCCATTGGTGAGATGTAAGTTCCACTTGAACCGCTACTTTGTGGAACTGACTCCCAAGATAATGCTTCCCTGATTCCTACAATCTTAACCTGCTTAAGTCTAGGGTGAATTGTTACCTTCCCCACATATCCCCATAAACTGTGCCTCTTATTCTGTAATCCTCTACTTTGGGTGACTCTTGTACAGAGGGAACATTATTGTAAAAAGAAAAAAAACAATAAGGCAATGGAGGCATTATGATGGTCAGGGCAATGTTCTGCTGAGAAACCCTGGTTACTGTCATTCATGTGGAAAGTACTTAATCAACCTCAACATCCAATAAAGATCAGATACAATACTTTATAATAAAAGCAAACAAGTTGATATTTATTTTTCGATATATGTATTTGCAATTTAGTGGTATTATACCCCAAGAGTTTGTTTTTTTTTTGTCATGTTTTCTTAATGATTATGTATCACAAAAGCAAATAAAATGTCCCCCTTTTTTTTCTTTTTTATCTCTCTTCCTTTTTCACAAGTTTTGATCATTTTTCTTTGTTCTAAAATCAGGTGCGTTTTATACAAATGTTTTATACATATAAATAAACTTCATTTTTCTCTGGAATTTCTCTGCTTTCTTAACTGTGTCTTATACTCCTTAGTGATTTTTACACAAAGGACTGAGATAATTAATAAGAACTAAGACTTCTGATTTCTACTTTTTAACATCAATCTTTTAATGCCCACTGTTTCACTAGTGGAACATATTTTAAGACATATTTGGTACCAGATGAGCAGTTATTGTATTTTATATTTTCCCTGTATATTATCGATAGACTAATTAGCACTCATCTGGTATTTAACAAATGTCTTAAAATACATTACTTTTACCAGTGGAATGTAACTAAAAGGTCAAATTAAAATATTACTTTTAAATTAAAATTAAATTAGTTTGACACTTATAAAAGGGTGAGTCAAAAAATGATACAATTTGTTTCATATATAGGGTGACCCCAAAAAACGGGAACTTTTTAACAATCCAATAAAACCAAGAGTGATGGAAGAAAAATATTTTCTTCATAGTAATTGAAACCTTAAAACATGCCATTTAAGAAACAATGATGGAATTTTCATTTTTTTAAAATTATGTCCTGTAGATGGCCTAATCCTGTATGAATGCATTCTTGAAATCTGCTGTTGAGATTCCTCATTGAGTGCTGCAACATCTCAGCTGGGATACTGTGAATTTCATCTTGAATTCTAAATGGTGAAATGTTTACTTGCTCAAGGTCATTGTCTCACAGTGTTGCCACTTGCTCATGTCTGGCAATACACACTTCAAAAATTCCCATTTTTGGGGGTCACCCTGTATATTAGGTTGTTGCATAAATTAACTCATTTTTTTAATAATTTATTTTTAATACTTATTAATAGTTCTGATGAATTGTTCAGCAATCTATTCCTTTCATTATTCATGACCTCCTTCCAATGATCCACTGTTCAAAGGCTCAATGATAGAAATCACAAGGTTTTGACTGAAAAAAATTCATCAAACCATGTTTTAAGCTCCACATTGTTGTTGGACAAAAACCCCTCAAATTGTCAGAAAGCAACTGAAAAGGGCAGTAGTCTGAAGGGGCTAAATCAGGAGAATATGGTGGGTGTGGCAGAACTTCCCAACCGAGCTCTTTAATTGTATGTATGGTCATGTCAGCAATGTGGGGGGTGAGCATTGACATGTTGAAGAATCACACTATCACTGGTTGGGTTTGTTTTATGGCATATCAACCTCAATGGATTACTTAATGCTGACAAATTTTTTTATTGCTGGTAATATTTTTTTTTTTTTTCAAAAAATGTATAGCTGCTATTTTTTTTTTTTTTTTTTTTTTTTTTTTTTCAAAAATGTATCGTTGGTAATAATGTATTTCTGGTAATAAATTTTTACAAAAAAGTTTTTTTTGATATCAAAACCTATTTTTACACTTTCATAGTGTTTTGACCCCAGTTTAGGGGTTAACTATTTGCCCATAGCTGGGACTCTAACAGGTGTTACCACCCTGGGTCAAGGTGAACCTTTGGAACACCAGCCATTAAGAGATGGTTCCGTACTCCTTAATATCTCTTGATCAGAGGCTTTGCTGTTGGTCGTAGTTTATCGTCATACCCAGGACAACACTATCACTGGTCAGGTTTTTTTTTTCAGCTGAATTAACTCTTCTTTGAGCATATTCATTTGTTCAACATACAGCTTAACATTGGCCATTTGGTTGTTTTGAAGCATTTCATATCATTCTGTCAGAAATGAAGTCTTCCTCATACACAGCACAAATGTCTGGAGAAGCTTTAGCAGTTTTGTTACCTTGATTAAAAGCAAAGAAAAGCTGATGTTGAACATGCCCATTCTCTACTTTGCCTTTCATCTTAAAGGGCTGTCTAATCTGAAATAAAATTTCAATTATGTTAGACAAGTTTCAAAGGATTGACCAGGGTTACTAAGAAGCAAAAAATGCTACGAATTCTTTGCAATCAACAGAAAAAAAATGAATATATGTAACAACTTAATATCATTCATGTGGAAATTACATAACCAGGTACCATCAGCCTTTCATTACAAGATAGTAGTGTCATCTTTCAGCAGGACAGTGCACCT